>CAICTM010000169.1:0-101942 GCA_903772945.1 Seminavis robusta
CGACGATGGACTGGTTCTTCCATGCCCTCGTGCTTTGCCGCCTCCTCGGCCACCTCGTCCTTTACCTCTACCGCTCATTGTCTATGCTACGGTAGGTGGACTATTTCAATTCGTTGTTTTTTGATTGACTTAGCTCTTTAATTTAAGTTCTCGTCCGACTACTTATTCGTCTTTTGGCTATGGGGCGATAACTTCAAATTTATACTCCTGGCTAGGGAGTGTTAAATCTATTTACTAAAGATCTTGCAGGGAGGGAACGATTGCTTCACACACTGTGCGGTCGTTTCCACTCCGAACCCGTTTCTTTGTATTGTTGATTCCTTGTTGGGTGCCCGTCCTTTGGCCCCTGTGCTGGCACTATGGCTTTCGCGCTTGTTGTTGGCTCTGACAGTTCCGGCTGGATGCTGTCGGCTCTCGGCAATCCTTGTGGATTCTGCCGATGAAACTCTTACTGTTGCCGTCGACCGATACTCGCGTCGTTGGCTGCAGTCTCCTCTCGCGTCGTCGCGATCCGTCCTCGGATCCTTGCGTCGTCGCGGTGCTGTCGATCCTTCGACAGTCTTTCTTCACTCGTGTGCCTTCAGTTCCACCGAAGGGCTTCTCTCTTGTTGCTGTCGAATGACAGGCTTGGTCTCTATCGATCCTTGCACTTCGACGGTCTCGTCGTCGTGATCGGCGTCGGCTTCGGCGTCGGCCGATACTCGCTCCTCTTGCGTCGCGAGCTTCCTGCTACCGTTGGCTTCTTCGTTGCTTCGATAGGCTCCTCTTCTCTTCTTCGTTTCGATAGTAGATCGATCTTTTTCAGTAGTATGTTAGTTGCTCTAAGCTCTCTTAGTTGTTACTGTTGTCTATTGAGATACTACTGAAAAAGTGGGTGTGGGCTACCAGCTTTTACTACTGGCATCAAATTCTAGTACAGAGGTACAGGTTGAATCCCTAATCGCGAATCCCCAACAGTGATGAGAGTTCAGGTTCTGGCCCAGGTGTGTTGCTGGAAGATGGATCATAGATTTCCTGGAGATGATTTGGGAGCTGGACCAGGAATTGGTCCTGGTGATGGGCTTGTGTGGTGGTTTGGGGGTTGGTTGTCCGGGCCAATAGTGCGACACGATGGGGGCGACAAGAGGGCGACCCGTCGTCGATCCACGAGAATTTTGAGGAAGTGGGGCATGGTGTGGATCGAACCACGAGTGGCTTACATCTGTTCGACACCGTTCCTCCCAACTGCCGACGCATACATTCCTATTTATCAGTCTTGATTTTGGCAGATTTTGGACTCTTCTCTTTGGCGTCGTCGCCCTTATCAATGTCATCGGGATCTGCTTTTCGCTTTTTCGATACCCCCGCGTTACTTTTGGCCTCCTGGCCCTCCACGGCTTTTGTGTTGTTGTCTTGTTCGCTGTTGTTGGCCCCGTTGTCTGCAGCTGTTTCCCCTTCATCGCCGTCTCCTTCCTTCTGGATTACCTGGAGAGTACCATATGCATCTCGAAGCGCATCCCACATGATGTTTGCTGTGGGGCGAAAGTCGTCTCCCTCAAACCCTCTTCGGCAGCAATCGAGGAATCCCAACGGTGTTGTGTAGTCGTGCATGTTATCCTCTTCATTGTCAGAAATCGGTTGTGAGAAGAAGAACTCATGCAAAGCCACAGCAATGGCAGTCCTGGCTTCTTCCCCCATCTTGCCGGTCGCTCGAAGTGTTTCGTACTCAGGTGGATCAGGATTGGGATCGCACAACACCGTCAAACTGGCTTCGAAAAACATGGTTTGCTTCTACTCCTACTAGAAAATAAATACTAAATAGATACGTTAAGGAGCGAGGGGGGCGAGGCTAGGCAAAGCAGTGGCTGCGGTGGTGGGTGGCTGGTGTGGTGGGCATACGGGGAGAGCGATGAGGATGCGAGCAGGGCAAAACAAGGGGGGGCAGGGAAGGGGGGTGCATGGAGGAAAACCAGGAAGGACAAGGGAGCAAAATTAGCGGAAGAGTGCAAGTGCACCATCGGCATCCCAGAGAGAACGACGGTAGCTCATTGTGCCAGCAGGGACACGAGAGCCACGCATGCAGAGGTGGCGGGCCCGAAGAATAGCTAGGCTGAGCCGAGCATTAACTTAGCCACGCACCACTGAGTAAGGGCGTTCCCACTTTGCAGCGAGCAAAGCGGAAATACGTTTCACGAGTGCCTCAGCTTCGGCCCCAAGGAGACCATCAGCAGAGACAACAAACGGAGTAAAGTGGCGGCGTTGGGAAAGACAGGCGTCGAGATACTTGCGTTTCTTGTCACGTTCGCCATTGCGAAGGACCTTGTCAGGATCCTTGCGACAGTGAGAAGCAGCGTCAAGATTGATGACACGAACATCAATTATGCCGTCAGTTCCGCGTTGCCAGAGGCCACGGATAAGGAGATCACCTCGTTCCTCGGATGGGGTGAGAACTACAGGAGAGTCGCTGGAAGGCGAATCATCCGTAGCTGCAGAGCGACTAAGTTGGATACGGGGTTCGTCGCGAACTGCAGATGGGATGAATGCCTTGGCAGCGAGATCACCGAGTTCATCACGCACTTCATTGTGGCGTTGGAGAACCAGACCGCCCTTGGTACAGGAAAGGGCGTGAGTGACACTGAAGCGCTCTCCACAGCTTGTTGACCCGGCCACTTTCCGATCTTTGACTGTACATGTAGTTTCTGATTTCAAAAGATCCAAGGTTTTGGTCTAACCCCCCATTTAAGGTTTTGGTTGGGAAGGAGAGAAAAGCCAGCAAGGCGGCAACATACAGTGTACATTGTCAAAGGCTTCGAAACGAAGAGAACTACTAGAAAGTCTAGCTAGGCCCCCAAAGCCAACGCGGCACTGGTACCGGTACGGTAGATGCAACGGTGTTGACGAAGCTTCAAGTTTTGACAAGCAAGCTTTCTACATGTACCTAACCGGGGTTTAGAGTAGGGAAATTATCTACGGAAGCCAGCCGGGGCAGCTTTCTACCTGATTTTCATCGTGATACCAGGCACCACTACCGAAGTGGCTTTACTGCTTTTTCTATTTGCATGGTAAATGTTCTAACGTATTATCGTATTCATGAATTCATGAATTCGCTCTGCTCGCGGAGGCAGCCACTCTCTGTTCCATCTTGGACGTGATGTGGCAGTCCCCCCCCAGGGTAACAGTCCTTGGTTTCCGAGACCTCGAGCTTCTCCATTTCGCAACGATATGTAGACCTGGAGCTTCCACCTCTGAAGACAACCCCAATGCCTCGCTCCTGGCTCGCGTCGCAGGCTTTGCCGACTCGAATCCACCATCTTTAGGAAGAGTCACGTGTAGGTGTGTCCAGGCTCGAGACAGTAGTATGACAAGATTTTGTGTCCAAACCTAGTTCGATCCAGTAGCTGCAATTTCAACGACGGCACAAATATTGGGTTAGCCAAAGCATAACCACGTCATCAAGTTTCAAGCAAACAACATAAACACTCACGTTTGCAGCTCTCCCTTGCCCTTAGCGACAACCTTGTCTTCTCGTGCCTTCAACCAGGATCTTTTGCCAGATGCGATCAGCTCATCGGCTGTGGTTTTGGAAGCATGAATACGTCCTGGCTGGCCATTTGATTCCATCCTACTCGCAGTATTCACTGAAAAGAGAAAACCAGATGTTAGACCCACTTTGCACATTTGGTGCAGATGCCGTAGAAAAGAGAACACACCTGTATCACCAAAAAGCTAAATTGACAGGCAAAAATGTCAGATAAGTGTCCATCAAAGCTACTCCTCTAGCTAGAGGCATCGACCAGCTTTTCGTGTCTCACCTGGAAACGAGACTTTTGTCCGCGCAGCACCCCAGCCGTGACTGTAGAGGCATAGAAAAATGTCATGAGCACAAAATTACGTAGCTCCAATTTTGAAGGCCAAGATCTACCTACCTGATCCACTGTGCATGCCTATCCTCAGCTTCAGTGTTTCTGTATCTGCACCTAAGTGCCTGGAGAGGGACACGACAAGCTCTTGCATCTTCTTCTGGCAGTCATCTGCAAATCGAGCCATAACAAGGGCATGCTTTGGGTTGGGGTGCGGTAACCCGCAGACACCAAGCCAGCAATCTCCAATGGTTTCCACTGCATAGCACCGTTTGGGGAACTGGTTAGCTGTTGATTAAAGAGACAAGACTGCATATGGGTTGAACAGTATTACCTTTGAAAACTTTGCGTCTTAGCGCAATATTGTCAATGGCTTTGTAGATGGTCTCAAGCAATTCAAAGACTTCACTTGGACTACGAGAAGAGGACCTGTGTGGCAGAGCAAACATGCAAGTCTTTAGATTGCAATCATGTGACTTCGGCACCACTACTCCACCTCATCTTACCATGCCGTGAAGCCAGCCAGATCACTAAAGATGACGGTACAATTCTTGTACTCATCTGCAATCTGACCACCGCTGGGCACTAGGTTGGTCTTGTCCTCCCCAACCGTGACTGCTTGCAACCCGTGCTCTTGCTCTGTGTTTACTTTCCAGCTGCTTCGTGGCATCTTGTTGTTGGTATCTTGATCGCCTTCATACATGCGGTGCTGGATTTCCTCTGGGAAAAGTTCATTCACGATTGCTCCTGATTCCACAGCTCGTTTCATGACAACCCGTTGTCGTTTCTCTACCCATGTATCAAACAAGACAAAGACCAAAGCTGTTACGGCAAAGATGCATGCAACAACAGCGGTATACACAGCAGGTTTGTTTGTTGTGTACGCTTCCTTTGTGCTGTCCGTGGGATAGACTCTCAAGGTGTAACGGCCCATGGTGTCATGAAGGGGGACAGTGCGATAGGCGCGTGTCTCTGGGCTGGATCTTTCGCGGACATAGGAAGAGACATCCACAGACACCTCCATTTCATTGTAGCGTGGATCATGAAGATCCTTGTCTCCCAAATAAGTTGCATTGCCGCCATCGATGTGATAAGAGAAAGTCTGGTTGTAACTGTTAGAGAGAACAGCAATGATGCCGTGGGCATTGGGAGGTAGAACATTTTGAAAGTATACGCGCCAGTAAAGGTTTGAGATGAGGGCACCTGCCAGTTTTCTGGTAGTAGTGTTGAAGCTGTCAAACACTGGGTAAGCCAGGAAGGACAAGGGATCTTGGAGGTAGGTATCGATCTTTTCTCGATATTGGCTGATTTGGAGGTTTGCTGTCATGGCTTTATAGAACTTGGGTTGAATCATCTGGGCTCTGTTGATGATGACTTGATGCGAGTCCAGAAGGCTTCCAGCAATATCAATGCCTTGGAACACTCTGGCATTGGCATAGTTAGTATTAATAGCATTCTGCACTCGAAAGTTAACTGGGCTTCGTTGGAAACCAGGAAGAAAAGGGCCAGTGCCATTTGGTTCTACCTCGTCAGTCATGGGGTGCCAGATTCTGAGGTGATATCCCGTTCCATCCTTTAGCATATTGGGGTCTTCCTCCTCTTCTTGCTCCTGGAGTCCGCGATTGCGACGGTTGTCGCCATCATGGCCGGCCATAGTGCTGTTGGGTCCGTAAACCAGGCTATCAAAGTAGTCATCTTGTTCCTGCCTATATGTGTTGTCCTGGGCAAAGTCTTTGTTGACTTGGAAGCGATTCATGAAAGCATACTCTTCCCACTTGAGCCTGTTTTGATCTGTAACGAAAGGACACCATACCATGATTAGAGCATCCGCCAGGACACGAATGTCAGATGCCCTAACTGCAAAATCAGGGATAGTTACAAAGGGAAACTCGGCGCCTGTGGCCTGGGCATAGCTTGTCATGCCGTTCCCCATGGTCCCGATGGCCACTAGCTTTCGTTCCACTGCATTCCGAAAGGATTCCGTGAGCTGTGATGCATGGATGTTAAAGCCATCTTCAAAGTCATGCTCTTCCGACTGACTAGCAAAGATGTAGACCCCGGCCAAGACAACCACTGTAACAGCAAGCAGCAATCCCATGACAAGAATCCGGAGCATCCACACTGCCTTGTTCTCCTTGGAAGCCAAGTTCTTTGCCGTTTCTTTTCGCAGGCGCTTCTGTTGCGATTCCAAGCGAACGCTACTCATTCGACTCTCGGTACCGCCATGAGACTCACTATCGTCGTTGTCGCTATCCTCGTCGTCGGGAACGGTTTCTATCCTTTCGCCGTTCGGAGCGGCCTCCTCCATCAGGTCCAAGTGAGGTGCAAGAGCGTCGTCCCTTTTTACTGCAGCCGTCACAACGTTCGGCATATCGTCGACATCCACCGTCTCTGAGAAATCCATGTCCGCAAAGTTCACTCGATGTGCGGCGGGAGAGTGGGTCTCCTTCGTACTATCGGGGGCTGATTCCATCATGGTCTGATGCATGAAAGGAGAGAGAGACTTTTGAGGAGAGGCAGGGTTCTGTGAGGGAAAGTATGGACGTTGATGCTTGGGCTCAAAAAGCTCCCCTTTGCTTCAATTCGATTCGATTCAATTGCAATTGTGGGGTGTGGATTTTGGATTGGAGAGGTTCCCAGTGGCCTCGGTTTGACCACCGAGAACAGCCTGTAAAGACTAGAGACTAGAGCTAAGTTAATTAATAGAAAAGTGATGAGGAAGCATGAGAAGCGTCAGCATGGCAGTTCAATCTGATTTTACTGTTCGCACGTTCGCACTACCGGTACTCGTAGCTGTTGATTTAATCTTCTTACGGTTGGAGAAGTAGATCACAGTCATCTTCAATGGAGAGACTCCCAGTGCGATCACCTTGAAGTTCAAAGGCAAATCAGCAGTCACAAAAGAATTTTTGGTATTAACAGCCTTCTCTTTGGAGCTTGTCTCAATCGTGCAAACTCGGATTTAAGGTAGGATTCGCTTACCGGTAGGGTATTAATACGGTAGGGTAGAGGGTAGAGTTTGAAAATTCTGCTCTAATTATAGGGTACGTACATCAGAGCTGTGCTATTAAAATAGACAGTTCGCCACTCTTTACTACTATTAATAATCCGTACTTCTGGAGTACACTACTACAGTGCTACAGTGTTGTACACTTCTGTACTGGAAGGCCCGGTCATACGACTGAGAATCGCCAAAATCGGCATAAAGTCGCACAGGAGCACCAAAGTCGCATCAAAAGTCGTTCATAAAGTCGCATGCGAGTCGCACCAAAATCGCGTGCGACTTTCTCACACGACTTTGAAAGTCGCGCAAGTTTACTGTAAGTATGGCGATAAAGTCGCGTCGGATCGCTGAAAGTCGTTCGGAAAGTCGTACCAAAGTCGCGTATGACTTGCATGCGACTTTGTGAACGACTTTCAGCGATCTGACGCGACTTTGACCATAGCAAGAAGAATCCGGGACTAACAGTCGCATGACGAGGCCTTCCTGGTACAGCTTGCTACAGTACATGTACTGGCACCGGTGTACGAGGTCAGGGATCTGGGGATCTTTCATGGAGTTATTATTTCTTGACAGATCCAGCCAGTGAAGCTGAAATAAATTAAACCGTCGCGGGGAAACCATGCTTCTGTCTCTGCCCGAGAAAGCACAAAAGCCTCCTGTTGGGACCGCTACGATGCAAGGTACCATTGATATGCCAAGCTTTTGACTTTGCCAAGAAAGAGGAAAGAAATCTATCTAGCTAGTCCCTCCTGCTGCGGTCCATACTACTTACTTTTTCAAGTTGCAGGACTAGTTAGTATCCGGCGGCCTTGTTCACGACATTCAACAGGGGGATACCACGGAGGAATCTGGGAGTTGAGAAAACAGTTAGATTGGCGGCAACCTAGCTAATGTGGCATCACAACATTCAGTGGCACTTGCCTTGGTAGATTTTCTTCCACAAAGAAGGTGGAAGCCTCTGTCATGAATGTTTCAGTCATATCCATGTTGTGCCTGTAGCCAGCCAAAGGATGGCTGAGTGAGAGGCGAGGGAACACGAAAACTATAACCGTTCACACAATTGCAGACAAAAAGTTGCTTGTTCACTCACGGACTCAGTAAGACATTGTCCAAGCGCCACAACTCGCTGGATGTCGGCAACGGCTCCATGGCAAACACATCCAAGCCCGCCCCTTTTAGTTTGCCAGCTTTCAAGGCATCCACCAATGCGTCTTCGTCCACTACCAGCCCTCGTCCAACATTGATAAACACAGATCCCTCTTTGGCTTGATCAAACTGTTCCCTGCCAATCATCCGCTCGGTTTCAGCTGTCAGCGGAGTGGCGCAGACCACGTAGTCACTCTCGGCAAATATTCTATGCAAAGAGTCCGTGTCGCTACTACTATAGATGGCGTCGCAATAGGGATCATTCTTGTCATTGTCCCGAACATGTCGTTTGAGAGCAAGCACTTTCATTCCATAAGCGGATGCGAGTCGAGCAATGGCATGACCAATGTCACCGTATCCAATAATCCCCAATGTTGCTCCCCGTACTTCCAACACGGGGTACTTGGTCCAGTTACAATCAGCCTTTTGCTTCAAAAGACGGGGGAGATCCTTGGCAAAATAGCTGCAGGCCATGAGAGTGTACTCGGCCAAGGTGCTGGAGAAGGTTCCTTTTGCGTTGCTCATTATCACTTCGGTGGAAGAAGCCAATGTAGGGGACGCGACAAAATCAATCCCTGCGGATCGGGCATGAATCCATTCAATGGACGGGAGTTCCTGTAGCAATTGAGCCAATGGTTCCCGCGCCAGGGGGTGACTGACAAAGATGACGTTGGGTTCTTGTGGTTTCAGAGTATCCATGTCAAATTCTTCCAAACAAGTTCCAATGGCCAGAAGTGAGGCACCTTCCGGAAGGAGTGATGGATCTTTGGCGGCATCATTGACTGGGTCGTTCGCAGTGTCGTGAGGGTCTGTCAAAGAAAGGATCCTGGCCTCTCTTATGATGGGTGCCGTCACATCAAAATCTTGTGGCTTGGATAGTTCCCGATTCCAGTCTCCATTACCCGAAAAAAGACGGATTCGACGAGATCCACCACACACTGACTGTCGATGGATGCTGCTCCTAATAATCGACGCTGTCTGTCGACCGCTAAACAGGTTGGATGAAGCCCGCAAGAGCATCGGAACCGAAAGCGTTCTCATTGCTCTGCTCAATCAAAATAGGAATCGAATCTGCAGGATTGACCTCGAGATATACTTGTGAGATGGACAGATACGCGTGTTCCTTTTCTTTATAGAAGTCTCAAATGTTCGGAGCTGCAATGGACTATACAATGTCATACAGACAGCTAAACCGTACTAGTATTTCCGAAGACAAGATGATGATGTCTCGATGTTGTGGTGTATCGGTACTGCTCTTAGGGTTGTGATGCTGTGCTACCAGGTAAATCGTACTAGCTAGCTTGATGGGTGATGGGTGAAGCTTTTGTAAAATAAGCCTTAACTCTAACCATTTTGCAAAGATAGGGTGGGTAGCTAAGATAATTATGGGGTAATCATTGCTCTAATCATTTATATTAATAAAACATCATTTTGCCGCATCTACCTGAAACCATACATCTTCCACATCAGGGCGATGCGATCATCTGGCCAGAAGACAACTACTTCTCGCTGGACTTGTTAAAAACTGCAAACAGTGCTATTAGAGAACGTCGAGTCCCCGTGTCAGTCTTTTGTAGGGTTTGCGTCATGGCAACAGACGAGGTAACGGCAACGTATGCTTCTTCGACCTTCATGATGTTTGATGTTTTGTTGATTGTGGGTGGCTGCCTGGCTTGAGCTTCCTGTCTGAATGCGGCGGTTCTGCGGGGTTGTTTTCTACCTTGTTGGGTTGATTGTTACTCCTGGAGAATGAGACCAAGCTAAGCTCTATTTTCCAAGCACCACTGATGGGTGGGCTACCTTTGATGATCGTTCCAAAACGATAACTACCATGAAGGAGAACCGTTACACTAGCTAGCCGTCCCACTGGTCAAAATCTTGGCCCTTGATCTAGTAACAAAAAATGACTCGACTCCCGCTACTAGCTAGTAGCTAGCTAGCCAGAGGTGCCTCCACCAGCACGACACAACATGCAACGACCGCACGAGCGAGAAAATTCGGAGCCTGTTCGCTTCGTTTGCTCTTTTGCTGCCTCTGCTCGTGATGACCGTCTTTATATAGGCCTTATATCCTGTGTACCTTTCTGATTGCCTTTCGACCGAAGGGCAACAGTTTGTTGGACACCTGGACATGCCAATAATGACTTCTTGAAGTCTCCGACGCGACAACCCCTGGGATCTTGGAATCTTGCCTCGTGCAGCTCTCGCACCCTGCTTCCAGCTGCCACCCTCGAGCCCTCAGGTGCCTCTGCTACCGGTTTACAGTGAAAGTAACACTGCGTTGGCTACGAAGGTCTCATTGAATTGTGCTGGATCCCTCTTAGAAAAGAGAACACACCAACCATACACCAACACGAGCAGACGATCGATTGCCAATAGCTGCCACCATGATGGAGGAAGCTCTGTCGAAAACGTTGAGTTCTGATGGCAACATGAAGGAGGATGTTCCCAAGGATGAAGAAAGCCACGATGGCGACTCGGCTGGAGAGAGCCGTATGACCGGCACCGGTCACGGTGTGGAAGCCGAACAACAGCGTCTCCGAAAAGAAGCAGCCCAAAACTTGGCTGCCTCCGAGACAAAGACTGTCTGCATGCTACGATTTCTGGTCATGGCATTGCTTGTGACAGGAACTACAGTTGTTTTGGTTGGGGTATATCTGTTTTCCAGTCAGGCAGAACAAAAGGACTTTGAAGATGGCTTTAACATCCATGCCTCGCAGTTGATCGAGTCATTTGGTTTTGCCGTCGAACGCAAGATGGTTGCCATTGGGGTACTTGCCACCAGCCTGACTAGTTATGCTCAGGCTACAGGTGCCGAGTTTCCGTTTGTTACCCTACCAGATTTCGCTGCGCGAGGTGCCGACATTCGTGTATTGGCGGGTGTGGTAGGCATGCACTATTGCCCCATGGTGACTGATGAAAAGCGTCTAAAGTGGGAGGAATATGCCTTCATGCATCGATTTCAAATCAATGAAAACTTTGCACAAGATAATTTCCTGAGGGAGGAACAGGATGACTACTTTGATAGTATTCTCTATGGAACGAACATCAGTGGTGACAACCCAAACCGAAGGCTGCAGAAGGGAGGGGGTCCCGAGGACAATCCCAATATTCTAAAGGATGGTACAGGTTTTAACCTCCGCATTCATAATCCAACTGGACAACCAGAAATCAATGGAACTGGTCCCTATTTTCCCAGTTGGCAAAGAACCCCAGTCAGTGCAGGACTGCAGCGAGGAATCAACTTGAATTTGGCAAAAGCCAATCCTTATGGCGGAATTGATCTTGTTGGGGAACTTTTGAAGAACCCAAAAATCATAATCAGCAGAATGGCCGTCCCTGTGCCCAAATTCATTCAAGTTTTCACAGCAAACCTCAGGGTTAGCCAATACAGGAAGCGTGTTGACACATATCTTGAAGACCCATTTGCCTTTTTTGCCTACCCCGTGTTTGACAGCCTTAACGTCACCACTCGAAGCCTGGCAGGTATGATAAACTCCAATCTGTACTGGAGGGTATACTTCCAAGATGTGCTTCCTTCCAATGCACAGGGCATCATTGCCGTTCTCTCAAACAGCTATAACCAGACCTTCTCATATCGTATTGACGGGCAATCTGCGGTTCTATTGGGACCTGAAGATTTTCACGATCCACACTACAGTGACATGGTAGTTTCCTTGGATGTCACATCATTTGTCAAACAAAAGGCCAACCCAGAGACACGTGCATATCTTACTGCCCCACTCCATGAAACCTTTGGTCGCTACACCTTGAAAGTCTATCCCACAGACAGCACAAAGGACGAGTACACTACGAGCAACCCCGTACTTTACACAGTGGTCGTGGGGTGCATCTTTGCTATAACAGCATTGGTGTTTGTCTTGTTTGATACCTGGGTTGAGAAACGACAACGGATTGTCCTGAACCGTGCTGTGGAATCAGGAGCAATCGTCAATGAACTTTTCCCAGAGGAAGTTCAGCACCGCATGTATGAAGATGATCGCAAGCTTGAGGACAAGAAAGCATCTGGTGGTGTCTGGCGCACAAGTCCAAACCAAGCGCATGGATTGGAATCAGTCGGTGCTGGGGAGAGCGGGTTGGCATCTAG
This sequence comes from Seminavis robusta, assembly GCA_903772945.1. Taxonomy (NCBI): domain Eukaryota; phylum Bacillariophyta; class Bacillariophyceae; order Naviculales; family Naviculaceae; genus Seminavis; species Seminavis robusta. The sequence goes on from CAICTM010000169.1 coordinate 12,097, forward strand.
TGGAGGTCAGATTGCTGATGAATACAAGAATTGCACTGTTATCTTCAGTGATCTAGCTGGCTTTACTGCAAGACAAACAGGACACTGGCGAGGTGTCGAACTGAATTTAATTCTCACATTGTAACATGGTTGCTTTGGTTGACCAGGTCTTCATCACGAAGCCCCAGTGAGGTTTTTGAACTGCTCGAGACGATCTACAAAGCCATTGACAGCATTGCCCTAAGACGCAAAGTTTTCAAAGGTAGGAAGATGTGCTTTTCAAATCTTCTACCAAATTGTGTACTTTTCTGTCCCTGTTGTCCACTAACCAGTTCAATAAAACAACCATGCAGTTGAGACTATTGGAGATTGCTGGCTAGGTGTCTGTGGTTTGCCGCAGGCCAACCCAAAGCATGCTATGGTTATGGCTCGATTTGCAGCTGACTGCCAAAAGAAAATGCAAGAGCTTGTTGTATCCCTCTCAGACCGCCTCGGCTCAGACACAGAATCGCTGAGGCTGAGAACAGGGCTCCACAGTGGATCAGGTAGGTCTCATCGATTCAACTTGTGTTTGAGATTCTGCTTGATTTTGATTTTGATTTTGATTTGGTCCTTCGTTTTTTCAGTCACTGCCGGGGTGCTACGTGGACAAAAGTCTCGTTTCCAGGTAAGACACCGACTTCCTTGGTGGCCGCCAGTCCCTAGACTAGTTGCCGATGATTGCTGATATCCCCTTCCCTTCCCTTGTCATTAGTTGTTCGGAGACACAGGTAGGCTGTCGTACTCGGGTTTAAAAAGAGGTGGTTCTCAGTCGATAGCTAAGCTTCCATCCATTACTCTTGTCTTTTCAGTGAACACAGCGAGTAGAATTGAAACAACAGGTCAGAAAGGGCGTATTCATGCCAGCCAAACCACAGCAGATGAGCTAATTGCATTTGGAAAAAGATCGTGGCTGATTGCACGTTCTGATAAGGTTGTAGCCAAAGGAAAAGGAGAGATGCAAACGTGAGTACAGTCTTTTTCGCTTGTTTGGGGCGATATGCTACTTCTGTCTCATTCAATCTTCGAACAATTAGCTATTGGATTGAGGTCAGTTCAGATGCCAAATCTTCTGGCACCATGAGCATCTTTGATGGCGAGGGAAGTGATTCTTTAAGAAATGGTGCTGCCCAGAAACGCAATGTGATTGTTACAGCCGAGAATTCAAATGCGCACAACGACAACGAAGAGATTCCTGACATATCAGTCTAGTTTCATGTAAAACATCTACCGCTGGTGGATCTTGTGGCCTGCGGCAAATCTGTTGATGGTCGACAATAAAACACAATCAGTCGATGTCATGTTATCTACCAGCTTCGAAACGAATATCGTAAAGACCTCTCAAGCTCTCTTGGGGGTCTGATGGTTTCGTCGAGCGGCCGTGCATCTTACGTACTCAATGGACCTGTCACAAAAGCGGGCAATCCTCGCCGGGTGCAGCTGATCCAATCTTCCAAAAAGTGGCACTACTGCCACGCAGCTTCCTAAGTAAATGTACAAACAGCCATGCTGCCAGTTTCGTTCTCGTTGCGGTGTCTTCATCATTGTGATCGTCCTTCCGGTTTCATTCATCTTGTGCTGCGGACGGCTTGATTTTACTGTACGAGCATGGTAACTGTGCGCTTTGGCTACCGGGAGTTTGCTTGGAGCTGTTTTGAGGCCACGATAAATCCAACTTGGCTGACGGAGACGCTGCGAGTCGGCCCCTCCATTTGGCCAAGCACCAAAGACTAGTGTAGCCATTCCTATTGTGAGGCAACAGTGTACCGGGTCTGGTCTACTCTGGCAACGAGTTGTTTTGCTAGCTAGCCCTAAGGGAGATTTGAAGATGGAGTAAGCTATCAGCCAAGAATGCACTATGCATGGCAGGCTGCTCAGAATTCCTGGGCAGCGGTTGTGAGAAATCCTTTGAAGATTGATGACCTCCAACCAAAGGAAAGCCAGGGCGAACCTAACTTGGTGGGTTGTTTCCAGCAGGAGTGGCTGCAACAACCGTTTGTTCGCTTGAATTACATCGGAAGGATGAGACAAAAGCTACAAGCAAGGTGACTGAAAACAGCTCTGACTACTACCGTACGGTACTACCAGCTAGTACGTGTAACAGAACTAACTTCAAACAAGAACATGAACACACACATGAACTAACTGTTCAGTGGATGGCTGCAGCCAGTAAGACCAGTACAGCGAGCACCTTGGAGGAGCTTCTGGCTTCCGCAGAGAGCAGGAAGAAGGGTGTGGCTGTGTGGCTCTGGGTAGGGGCTACTAGCTAGCTACTGTAGATAGCTGCTTAAATTCCTTACTTGCTTTAGACCTGTAGCTCTTGCTGTTGCCTTTTGCAGCTCTAGCTAGCTAGAGAAACACCTTGATTGGTCCAGTACCGAATCAATGTTTCTGCCACCTCCACAAAGCCGCCACTTTGCGAACCTCAACAGAAGCCATAGAGGCAGGTGACCAACTACAGTACCGGTACCACTACCATACGGAGTAGTAGCTAATGCTCTTCTACCGTTACATCCGATTTCATGATCACATCATCATCACGTAATCAGGCATATACTAGAACTATATACCTCCCCACATCCCCACCGGTACCGTATGTGGGCAACCTGTGAAATCTGTGAATATTCCATTGTTTTGTGCGTGCGTGAACGTGAACCATGGTGGATTTATTGAATTTACGAACTGTAGTTTACAGTACCGCAGTCAGATGCCAGGGATTCGCTTCGTGGACACCTTCTCCTCTACTGTTGCAGTACTGAAGCATATGACACATTAGTTGACCATTCTTCCTTTATTTATTGTAAAAAGGAGAGCTAGATCGCGTGTGAAGTTTCTCTGATCCCGGTACAGCATTGATAAGTATGAGTTGACCGATGTGGAGCAATACTACTTAATCATGGAAGTGAATCTTTCAATTAGAGAATTAGAGTACCGTATCGGCAAAGGAAATTATTTAGCGGCAAACAGCACTGTGGGCTGTGCGGGCGTGCTGGTAAAAGTAGAAGGCTGTGCTACTACTCTGTTGCGTGCTCTCGTAAACTGGCAACTGGAGCAGCCGCTGTGGCTAATGACTCGACCATTATCATTCAACATACCGTGACAACCAGGTATTTAGGTACAATACTGGAGTTCTTGTGGTGGTTGCCAACTTCGCCGCCCATTTGCAGGCCTCTTGGTGTCTCTGCAAGCTATTAAGCTATTAAGCAATAGGTAGTATACCCCCAACCGAACCGACTGACATGGAAGGAAACTCGGGGAAGGACGAGGCCAAGACGGAAGAACGGTGCTCAATCGATACTGCTGTTGGAGACTCCAGTAGTGGTAGCAACATTGGTCGTTCGGTCCGATTTCCGGAGAATTATCGGCGGAAGGAAGAAGATAATAATACGGGGACAGGGGAGGCTTCTTCTGTGGGACGAGGGGGCGAGAAGAGGGATATCAAGGCTGAGATGCCCAACAACGACGGCGGAGAGGACACGGCTGACGACAGTTCCAGTGGTTCTGCCCACTCGTTAGAGGATTCGAGTGCTTCGTACGAAGAACCAATGGAGGCCGAAGATGCCAAGCCCGTTCGCTTGAGCAGTAGCAGTATGAATCATTCGAGCCGAAGTCTGCGACATTCCAGTCATCATTCGACTGTCTATACAATCCACGAAAGCGACGAGGGAGATTCCGAGGAAACCGAAAGTAGTGAAAGTGCCATTGATTTCCAACGGATACCCCCCGAAGAATTCGAAGACAGCATGTCGCTCCTGATGGACGACGAGGACGAGGAGTTCTCCATGGACTTTACCGATCGGGAAGACAGCAGCATTCGACAGTCCCAGTTGTTTGTAGATACCCGACCACAACTGAGCGAGGAAAAAGAGAAAGAACCCGCCTTGATCAATTCCGATTCCACCAAGGAAACCAAGGTTACTTGGGACTCGAATGTTTCTGGTGGCGTCGCTGACCTAGACTTTGGTGGCAATGGCAACCAAGTATCACACAGACGACTCTTTGGAGCTCAGGGGAGAAAACTCATGGACAACTCGGGGAGAGCCATTGCAGGTGTGCAAGAAAAACTGCAAGAAAAAGTCGATCAGGTCGTGGAAACGGTCGAACTCAATGCTAATCAATCCGATCCCGAGGCCAATCAAAAAGAGTATGCCTTTGCCCTCAGTCTCGGTACCGTCCTGACCTTCAACATGGGATTTGTCAATGGCGCATGCTTTTCCGGTTGGGTCGTCGCGGGTGCCAACGAACCCGTCGCCGCGTTTACCAACCCCTACACCGACGCCGCACTCCAACTCGCCGATGGCAATTTCGAACGCGTCAAATTTCAATCCATCATGATCTTTTGTTTCATCGGGGGATCCTTCGTCTCGGGGCTCGTCACTCCCAACGCCGTACCCTACCGCATCGAACCAACCTACGGACCTTCCTTTTTGGCAGCTGGTATTTGCTTGTGTTTGGCCAGCTTTTTTGCCACTGTGGAAGACTACTCCAATGTCGCCTTTTATCTATCCGCCGCCGCGGGAGGAATCCAAAATGGAATTGCATCGTCCTACACGGCCAAGTTAATTCGTTCCACGGGATTGACTGGAAGTAGTACCGATATCGGACTCTATTTTGGACAGTACATTCGAGGCAACAAAGAAAACTATTCCAAACTGGTGGTGCTCTGCATGCTCACCGTCGCATTTACACTTGGCGGGTTCTTCTCCTTTTACGCGGCTCAAGTCATGTTGAGTTACACGCTCCTCGTCAGTGCAGCACTCTTTCTCTTTATCGGAATGAGTATCATGGTCTTCTTGGTCAAGAAACTCAGCATTAGTTTTCGATCGGCCATTCTGGGAACTTGGAAGTGGCAAGCTGCGGCCGAAGCCATCAAAAGTTCTTTTGGCGATACCTTTGGAGAAACCTTTGAATTGGATGGGAGCAACCCTCGTGCCATGACGGACCACGAAATTGACCTCATGTTTGATCGAATCGATGTGGACGGCTCGGGTACGATTGACGCCGAAGAATTGTACATTTTGCTACGGTCCACCGGTGCCCAGGTTTCGAGACAGGAAAGTGACATGATGCTACAATACGCTGACAAAGACGGCGATGGAGTCCTCGACAGAGATGAGTGGAAATTCGTCGTAGAGACGGCTCTGTCGGGACGAAAGAGCATGATGGAATTGACCAAGAACGTGGCAGGGTCTGCAGCAGCGGCAGCCAGTCAAGTGGCCGCGTCCACGAGAGATTTGATGGGATCGGGTGCCATGAGGATAAAGAATTCAGTGGGGTCAACAACAGACATGCTGGGGTCTTCTGCAAGGAACCTATTTTCAACGTCAAGGAGCATTGGTTCGTTTCGGGAGAAAAAGAATCCACTTCGAAGAATTAGTCTGACGATGGGTGACTCCAGTAACCGGGACACGCCGCCAAAGAGGAGAAGGCGAAAGAAGAAACGAGAAAGGACCAAGAGCGAAGATGAGGAAGAAACTTCCGCATATTTGGAAGACAGCTTGTCGAATCTCGAGGACGATTCAAAAGGGGAGAAAGAAAAGAAGAACGAGGAGGAGGCAAAAGAGGAGCTTGGTCCCTTTGGCGATGACGCAGACCAGCAGGAACAAGAGAAAGCACGGCACGAAAAAACAAACCGGAAAAAAGTTGAAAAGCTTTATTTGGCGCGGAAACAAAAGTGCAAACCCCCAGACCCCCAGCAAGAGACCGACCAACAACAAAATGTGATAACATCCACGACAACGAGGACGGGGTCAGATTGAAATCCCCCCAGAACGCATGAACAACGTAGGAATCACCACCAGCGCTCTCTCAAGTTCAAATGACAATGGGTGATGCTTCGGGCCTTAGGAAAATAAACCTGCGACAAATAACTGTACAGTAAAAGGTTTTGAGCTAGGAAAGGATTCTTTGGGCATGATCGAGTCGTAAGCCGAAGCACCTATTGAGCCAATTCGGGACAAACGCCACAACGCGACAATCCGAATTCATTCACCGCTGCTTTGCCACTGTCCAGCACAGACAAGGTGGAGTCAGTATGCATGTTGCCGTGAACAAACAGATAAGCCAAACGCCTTGAGTATCCTGGGGGCGTCATCGCCTCTGACCACCCGTTTCTGGCCTGGTAGACGAGGATTTGAAAATGTTACCAACAAATCTAAGTTGGTGGTTTGGCAAGCCAAGCCCAGAGCGTGGAAATGCAAGGTTCGGTCGCTTTTTTGCATGCCTTGGTTGTGCGAGGAAGGAATACCATGCACCCCAGCAAGCACACAGTTACCGTGAGGGCTTCCCGACGGAAAGCTTGTGTGGCTGTGGTGTACCGCTTTCATGGGCATCCACTAGTGCCGCCTGATGAAGTTTTGGTGTCTCGATTGCTTGCCCTGTCTCGGCAGCTTGAATGGCTTAGGGACTTCATCTTCGCATAAAGGGCCGCCCTTTCTTGTTAGGTCACGCCCGGCATTATCTGAACATTTGGCATCGTTGCGGCTGGGGCTAGGCGTCAAGTCCCAAGGTCGGTCAATGAGCTGGCCTCCCCGGTGGCGGTCCCTCTTTGATCAATTGCACACTGCTCTGCTATTGGCTCGTTGGCCACCCCACTTACCCAAGGATATGTGATTGGCATTTCCATCGGGGTAGGAGACAAGGAACTCCTGACGATCCTTTTTGCCGTTGTCAAGTCTCTTGTGCCACGAGATCATGATTGCCGTAAATTCGAAAGAGGTCTCCCTGCAGGTCTCATGGAGGCAATGGAGCCCTTTGCACGGCGTCTGAGGCTGTTATGGAAACATGGTTGTCCGAGCTAGCCATGTCCCCCGCAACAAAGACAATAGTGCGTGACAGGATTTCCTTTCTGCCAGATTTTCCCTCAGGACGACTTTGGCTTGTTCCCCAAAAGTTCTAGGGTAGCAATCTCATACAGCCAGCCACATGGTCCCTTGGTCACCTTCAAGATGGGCAGGGCATGGCTCAAAGCCTTGGGCGATGTGGGCAGTGGGTGGATGCTTGTTGCCATGTTAGGCAGCTTGACCTGGCTATCCAGTTTTTAAAACTACATCTGCAGTAGTAGAATGGGGTCTAGAGTAGGCTAGTTATTTAGGGAAGCTAGTGGGAGGCAGGCTTAGCGGTGGCTGATTCGGCCCATCATGAGGCTGTACCACCCGATTTCAGTCTGTTCTGTGAGAGCTTCCCGGACTTCAACTCGAGAGGTCCCAATCTAGGCTGCTGCCGGTGTTCGATGATGCCGTAGCGCAGAAATTGATTAGCGCATAGCTTTCGAACGTGTTTGTCGAGGGTCACCAGGGCCTCTTTCCGTGTCAATCGAGCTCCACGGCTGGTGCATAGCAGGACATGGTCTGGAGTCTCATATGCTTCTGCACACCGAGACATCGGGAATGGTCCTACAACTTTCTGATTTTCATGGAGCGTCCTACCGCACAGAATCCTGTTGTGTTGTTCCCAACATTTCAGCTGGTGCTGTTTCTTGTGGTCGTCTGCAACATACGCCAGTGTGACTTGGATGCCTGCTGACTTCAGCTAAACCCGATTTTGTCTGCATGCCCACAAGAGGCCATAGTGTTTATCAGTGGGGCTAAGGGCTCGTACCCGTCCAACTTGTTGATAACGGATTCACCATCGAGTTTTCAGTCTACCGGTAGCGAACCCGCAGTGATGTTGTGAAGCTGTCTTATGATATCAGAGGTGACTAATGCTCCGTAGAATCCTCTTGCTTCACTTCGGTAGGGGCTTTGGGTGTCAAAGTTGCCGGGGAGGCGGTTTTTCCCGAGGAGTGCATACGTTGGGTCGGATCCCTGGAGCATGAAAGCCGGCCTTCCTTGAATGAACCATCACTGACACCCCTTGCGGTACCCTGGGTGATGGATGCGGCTAGGTGTTGCCCATTGTCAATGCACTGAATGACTTGTACTGCCCAGTGATATATGGAATCCAGATGGTGTTGAATGCACGTTGGGATGTCTGTGGGTGCTGGGGGATCAGGTGTGGGTGCAAGGAAGTGGGCGGCAGAGTCCAGAACCAGACTGGTGTTATTTCGCCAAGCTGCTTTAGCCGGTCTGGAATCTGGCGGGAGCACATCTGTGGTGACCCGGCGTCACTGAAGTTGGTTCCTGTACAGATGTGTCTGCTGTTGGTGGTGTGCACTTCCCAATCTTCCTCGGGATCCTCCGAGGTTAAGTCATTTCTGCTGTGAGAGATCATACATCGACTTGTCGGGGGTGGGTCCACTGTCCAGAGGCCCGGGGGTGTTCGCAAGATGCTATTGGTTGACGTAGGATCCACAAAACAAGTGGAGAGGGCCACTTGCCAGAGGTCCCAGGATGCCACTGAGAGGGAGGTGGGTGATCGGGGCCAGTGGAGTCCGTTCGACCTTTCGTCGTAGATGCCGTCAAATGCTGCTTGAGTGAGTCTGGTGCCGTCTGCTGTAGTGAGGTCGGAAAGGGTCGTTGCACACATGAATTGCATACAATTGGAGAGACTGGAGGTCGTCTTTCCCGTAGTTGGAATCATTGAAGGCCACCTTTCATGGAACTCACGCTTGGTTTCAAACTGGTGCTATAGCTTGTGGAGGGCGGATGAAGCTCTCACTGGATAGTGTGCTCGGCAAAGAGCTTGTGCTTGAACGTGTGGTAGGTCTGAAGCTCACAGTTGGTTTTGCACTGGTGCTAGAGCCACCTGAAGGCTGAAAGCTCTCACCGGGTTGAGTGCTGGGAGAATCCCTTGTGTTCAAAACAATGGAAGGTCACGTCTGGAGCTCCCGCTTGGTTTCGAACTGGTGGTAGCTAGAGCCACCTGAAGGCTGAAAGCTTTGACTGGGTGGGGTGCTTGGGGAATCACCTGTGCTTGAACCTCTGGAAGGTTGAAAGCACTTGAACTCGAGCCACCTGAAGGCGGAAAAACTCTGGCTTGTAGGTAGCAGCCTTCTTGGTAGGCATGGGCATGGGCTGTGATTCATTGCGAAATGCCTGTGACAGGAGAACCTTGGCGTGTTTTGTTCTCTGCTGCTGGTCTCCGTGATACAGCCATATAGGCACAATTCCAACATACCTGAGTGCGGGGCGGCTATTCTTCACGGGAGTTATTGTGCGAAGAGGCATATGTCGGCTTGTCATTTGACTTTACTGCCATGATGTGTGGCTGTAGTTGGTAATAATTTGCGAGAGAAATAAACATGTCTAACGTTGGAAAGCTCTTTCAAAGGATCCCTCCCTTGCTGCCGTTCTGATGTTGACTCCTGGGACACACACACATCCGAGCTCTCATTGTAACAAGCCAGCTGCTATGCTGCTAGCTAGCTAGAATCGTAGTGGCTGGCAAAATTTGTTGGACCTTGTTGCTTGTTGTATATTTGGACACAGCTTTTGGGAGCCATCAATCTTGAAACGAGTTGTTCCACCGCCTGCCATTGAATATTGATCAGCCAGCTAGTGCATTCTGACTCACTACTCCAACCTCAGGTTTCCCTCGTGAGAGGCAGCCAGGACTCACGCCTGGCAAAGCACACAGGTGCATGGCTCAGCCGATGCAGCAAGCTCCTCCTTCTCAACAACAGGCAGCCTGGACACCCCTCAGAGTTTGTGAAAATTTGAAGAGTATCGCAATCTGCTCACTTGGCTTGTGTGACACAACCAGTATTTGGAAGACAAGAACATAGCAACAGTTTCACTAACGCAGTTCATGAAATCGCAGTTGTTGTTAGTTTCTTTCTAATGTTACTGGTACAAATGTTGTGTCGATCGTCAAAGCACACGAGCACACGCTTCTTTCACTAGCTAGTAGCTAGCTAGCTACTCCAATCTCATAGATCATAGATCACAGTTCCAGCAGGGGTGGTGGTCACAGTCATCAACGTTCCTGCCGACAGACCATCGCCTCCCTCTTCTTTTGCTTCATCCCGTCCCACTGGTTCGTCTTCTTGTGCTTGTGTTTTCGTCGCCTCTTGCTCCTTTTGACGAGAACAGTTCAACCCACTCCAAAAGGCAGGATTCTCCTGCAGCAATCCGTACAGAATATTCTGTTGGGCAATCTCTTGCAACGTCCCTCCCGTATCTTCATTGACATCGCTAATGAGTCCAACCAGTTCTTGAGCGGACGCGGTGGTACGAATCTTGCGTCGTCCATACTGGTTCAGCAACGAGTAGTATGCCAATCGTTGTCCTTGAGTACCGTTGCGTGATTTTGGTTCGGGCAAATCGACCCATTCCAGCGTCGTGTTTTGTTCCTCCATGACATTGGCAATAAGAGCTCGTTTCCATTCGACATTGACACTGGATTCGGCACTGTACTTGACCAAGGATGTGTTGGTTTGTAGGGCTTGCGCGACCCGACGCATGTGGACTTGATATCCCGTGACTTTTAAGGAGAGGAGGGGTGCGTTGTGGAGAATGTCACACAACAAGGTTGTGACATTCAAGTTGAGGGACGTTCCATTGTGCAAGATGAATTCCTTGAGGCATTTCAGGGACTGCAATTGATTGAGGAATCCTTGATACCATGGTTGATAAATGTTGCAGTAACTAATGGTGAACTTTTCCACTCGACAAGTATTGTTGTTGGTTTTGGTCGGTGCAACCCACTTGTTGGCAACGTAGACATCGGTAAATGTCAAGATGCGCGGTGCCGCTCCACTGATAAAGAATTCGGCCAACCGTTCTCCATTGGTCAGTGAAAAGTCACTCAAGTTGAGTTCTTGCAAACTCCCTCCCGGATTGGCTTGAATGGCATCGAGGACCCGGTTAAAGTACGAGTCATCGACTTGCCCGGTCTGTCGCATCTGTCCTCGAGTTCCCAACAATGTGAGTTTGGTAATCTTGGTGTTGGTGCGCAACAATGTGAGCAAGGTTTCCACAACGTTCTCGTCCGCCATGAGTGTCCGGTACGGAACTCGCAGACATAGATCCATGACGGTGGTGTTATCCGTGAGTTTTTGCAGGACATAGATCAATCCTTCGGCGGACCATTCATCAATAAAGGAATGAAAGTAGTCCAACTCTGGCAGCAGCGTCATGAGTACCTGGATGCGTTCCATACTGATCGTGTCTGGATAAAAGTCGGAATTGGAATCCCAAAAGAGTCCATAGTCATTTTCTTCCTTGGGCCATCGTTGGACAAAGTACTCTAGAATACGGATATCAAAGTCGAGCCGCAGCGCATAGTCAATGGGACTAAGTCCCCATCCAATCCGATCATCGACAATGATAGATTCCGGATATAGATCTACCATTTGTTGAATGACTTCATAGGAAGGACCATTGGGAGATCGTCGCATATAAATGTTAATGGGCAGCGATCCATCAAAGTCCTTCTTGTAGAGCGCGCCCGGGAATTCTCGTGTCAAAAAGGCAATGACCTCATGGGCCACACCGGAATGACAGGCTCCCATGAGCGGTGGGTACGTATCTTCGGGCCATGCCCGGTAGATGGCTTCGGGGGAATGCTGGTAGACTTCTTGGACGATCGCCAATGGCGCGCCACCGGCAATCAAAAACGACAGTGGCGATGTGGAATGCCCCGAGACGGCTTCGGCAAACGCTTCTCCCGCCAAAAATGGTTTTTTGCGCAACAATTGGACCACTTCGTCGTGATGGTCGCCCGCCAGCGGCCAGCCTCGTTCGAGAATGGATTGGAGTTGCTGTCGGGCTTTGGCATTCTTCTTTTCTCGCTTTTTATGGGCGCGTTCCTTCATGGCACGCAGAGGATTGATCATGACGACCTTTTTGGTGGTTTTCTTGACTTTTTTGGAAATCACATGAGACAGGCGTTTGGCCAAGCGCGGATGCGAATGCGGTTGTTGCCGTTGTGCCGGGGCTTGTGCCGGTGGAGCTACCTGTTGTTGTTGTTGTAGTAGTAGTGCTGCTGCTACCTCCTGAGGCTGATCCACCGGTGGAGCTGGTTGTTGAACTGGCTCGGCCATTTTTGTTCTTTCCACTGGTTACTGGGGTTTTAAAGTGAGTGACAAGATAGATAATGGAAGAAGATAACACTCAAGTTCTTCTTTCGCACGATGGTATTCCAAAAGGCTAATGGCAATGGCAATCCTGTGGTGCGTTTTGTTCGTAGCAAACAGTTGGGATGGCACTACTACTAGCTAGCTAGTATGATATGGTTGTTGAGTGGAACCTACTCGTTGGATGACAATGGAAGCGAGTGGGATGGTAGAGCCACTGCCAGTTCGAAAGGAAGCAATTTTGTGAGCAGTTCAGTGATCTCTACGGTGGGCATATTTTATTAAGAATGCTCGCGTTGCCACCAACGTAAGACATGAGGCTCTACATTAGACTACATTATGTCCTCAGGAAGTCAGGAAGGTCATCCACAGTGCACTTCTTCTACAGGCAATGACTCGTCGACAATCTCTAGCAGTGCGGGATTGGACACGGCAGGTTAAGCTGCAGGTTACTACGGTACGCCTAACTAATGTAATAAGTGGTGGGAATATTGGCAAGTTGCAGGCTAAGATTCGGAAGTCGAAAGCTGTTGTAAGGACTACTAAAGCCACTGACAGTTCGGCTGGACATTTGGTGGCAGTTGAATTCCAAGGAAACCCATGCATGGCTGCCCGACCCTTGATCTTGGACCAGCCACAAAGCGGCACTTGCATTCGATGACTGATAGATAGATACTAGATATTCCGACCTGGTGGCTGAAGGCTGTTGTTGTCGTGCGGGTAGTCTACTGGTACGGTATGAGGGCAAGGTTAGCTTGGTGGCAATCTTACTTGCTCCTGTAGTGAACCTCCCTTCTATGCATACCGGTAGCTGCCCCTAGCTAGGCTGACTGAGGAATGGAAGCTCAATTCAACACCTATATCACCTTTTACCGGTAGCTAGCTAGTAGCAGTAAACATGATGCATGGGTTCTGTTACGGAAGGAAGTCAAAGCGTAAGGGGAGGTCTTCCCATCATGAACAGGTGCAGAAACATAACAGCCAACACTGGCCCGTTGCCGGTTGCAAAATAGGCTGTAGAAAAGCCCAAGGATGCACCAACAAGCAACAAGAAACGTAGAAGCCCACGGCCAGCTTTCGAATAGCTACTAGCTAGCAGCTAGAGAAATATCCGATACTCTAGAGGCCCCTTTAACGCGTTGTTAAGATGCAATGGGTAGCCATGCACAGCATGGATGTCACCCCTCCTATTGCCTGACTAGCCCACAGCCCGCAACAGGTATCCGTGCTATTTTCACCATTTACAGCGCCTAAAACCTGACGACCACCTTGCATCGTTGCATCCCTTCGTATTGTTATCAACAGCTTATCGACTGTGATTTATTGGATGCGCGATCACAGTTCTGGTGGTGACTTGGGTCATTTTCGGCCTTTCTCCGACTTCCTAAGAGACCGTTCTCTTTTGATCTTGTGTGATCATGGTCTGCAGGGAGTGACTGTGATGCGATGCGATTCGTCTCGATTGAGATTCAATTCAATTCGATTCGATTTAGTTTATTCGAACCAACCAATCGATGGGAAGCAAAAGTCAATGGACCAAGCAGAAGTGTAGCGGCGTGTCTCGGGCAAATTTGTTTAGGTCATGATGATCCGTCCATTGGGGCCATATCCGTTATAAAGATTTTGTTGTTGTCAAATTTGTTTAGGTCAATCTGGGTATCTAGGTAGTTCACAGTACGGTTGGATAGCTCGAGGCCCAAAGGTTGATGTGGGGTAGTCTAGGTAGTGGAAAGACGAGCTCTGTTGACGGTTGCGGATAGCACTCTCACTTTTGGCTGCATTTGATAAGTTCCCCGGCCAGGGCTCCACATCCTTGAAAGAGTTGTGTCAACTTATTACAGACCTGGACCACCAATGAACCAGCCTAGCTAGCTAGAGGGCCGCAGCCAACACCCCGGTTTTCTGTACCAAAATGTTGCTGGAAGCTGGAAGTACTCAAGTTTTGATTAGATATGTTGTAGTTTGTTTCCTGAAACAAGTTCCACCAACACAAATCCTGCCTCTCTGCACACCTTTCTTTTATGAGGGCATTGTTGCCATGCCTTCCTTCGTGCCTCATTTTGTTGCTTTGCATTTTTTTGTCGTTCGTTCCATTGAAAGTCAGTCCTTTCTTCTTCGTTTATAAAATTTTAAAACAACAAGATGATCCACGCCACAAAGGTATAAAAGAAGAGTACGGGAAATACAGCAAGGAACCTTCGTTCTCTCTTGACATAGAGCCCAATAAAGACGGACGATGCTCGCGTGGCCCAAAGAAATGCGGCCGCCAAAAAGACCATATCGAGCCACTCCCAGGAAAACCAGGTCAATTTGAGGATATCAATGACAAAGGCTGCCAGCGTGAGCGGAAAGATGCAATATCCCAGAACGCAGACGGATTGAAAAAAGGAAATGTTTCCACCCAAGAGTTGTGCATTGACGGTAACGACGGCGGATCCGCACCAGACAGTGATAAAGACGGACGCAAAGACCAAACTGGCTTGATTGGTCGGCGCCTTGAAGCTCAATAGGACGGCCAGGATCAAACAGACAATCAGGGGTCCCCTTCCATATTGTAAATGTCAAATCAAAATGACACGATAGTTGCGAAATTCATCCAAAGAAGAAAAGTAGATTATTGTTGTCACGTCAATGGATCCAAGGTAGGCGAGAGGATTTCGATTTCGCAGAGTGATAATTTGTAGATTTTGATGCCAGGTATCCGTACGGTAGAGGAGGGAAGAGCAAAGCAAAGGAATTTTGTTATTAGAAACAAAAACAGTGTGACAAGAGCCAGGGACGAAATTAATTCCCCTGTGATGAGAGTGCTGTATTACATACCAAAGATCCCAATCCTTGAGTGACTGTATTACTTTGCGGTCATTCTCGCTCATGTCCTCTCCTTGGCCATTTTCCATTCCTCCGTCTTCCGACTGGGAAATACCAGAGTACCCTGCCACAAAGTCGGGCTGACAAAAGAAAGATAGTGAGCAAACCAACCAAAAACACATCTCGCTGAACTGCTGGATTGAATTGAATTGTGTTCTTACCGCTCGATCGAGAGGTAACATGACGACCTTGAGTTTGCTAACGACGGACTGGACATCGCGCATAATGGTTTCCATCACAGGTTCGTCCAGAGTACTGTAGGGTTGGAACAATGCCTCTTGGTGACCGCCGGCACCCATGCCCATGCTAGGATCGGTAGAACCCATCGTGCCGCTCATCATTCCTCCTGGCATGGAAGAAATGCTAGGATCTGCCCATTGTGGTTGCTGCATGATTGAATATGATGATGTCTCTTGGTTATCTAGTCTAGCTAGTAGCTGTTGCTGTCGCTGTCTATCTGTCTTATCGGAGGTTGCGTTGGCTGTTCACCCGCGGTTGTTGTGCTCTTTGGATTGTAGCTCTACCAGATGGCCCAGAGCGAGAAAAAGACCCGGCCAAGGATCCTTTGGACGAGATGACGAAGCCTTGACTAAAACTGCAGAGCAGATTAGAACACTAATTTAACCCAGCTGATCTGTAATGAAACCAATTTGGAGAGAACTACAATGTTTACAGACCTTGCCCGACGACTTCTAGCAGCTCTGTTAGCTATCGTTTCCAGAGATACCGCTACCTAGCTAGACTACTAGTAGCTAGCCGTGAGTAAATTTGTGAAAATTCACAACCATGGGCCCTTTGGTCGGACGGGATTGGTTTTGGTACCACCAGCAAGACGATGATCTTGCAAGCAAGCAAGGGGCTCGGCTGGAACCGCAAATTGCATGAGGTCTTGGTGTAGCAAAATTAATGATACGGTATTACTTGAAGTTGCCATGGCCCCTGCCTTCTGAGCGAGCAGTTCAGTCAGTTGCGAAAGTTTAATGTGATTTATTGGGAACTGGCTCAACTGCTTGCTGGCTGCTGCTTGCCGCTTCACTCGCTTGCTCGACTTTGATCGTGGCCTGCTATTTTCTCACCATCCAGCCATCGAACCAGCAGCCCCAACGTTGAAACTTACTTGTAGACTATGTATGCATGCCATAACGCGCCCTTCGGTACCGCACTCGGCACAAGCCCAATTGCTGGGCAGCCAAAAGTCCACGACCCATGGCGCAGCCAATGAAAGTCTAAGTGGGTTCGTGGGATAGCTACCGTAAAGCTAGTGCTGGGATTGGTGATACGGGCGTACCACACATGTAGCTTGCACTCCCACAACTTCAGCGACGACGTTACAGCAACGTTGGTGTTGTAACGTTGCAACGTTGCAAACTAGCTGAGTACGTGGTAGAAAGCTCCTGCTGGATGGAATCTTGGACTGACGAAAGGGTTGTTGGATGGGCAGTCTGTACTTATATGGTTCTTTGCTTGGTTGAAGAGCACTAGAGGCAGCAATAGTCCTTGCTAACATGCAGCTGCATGGAGAACAGTGGTTGGATGACAATCTCTGAGATGTGAATGGGTTCCACTGTGTCTTGTTTCTTATTACCCACCTTTAGAAAAGCTAGCTCCTAGCTAGCTAGCTGCTAGCTAATAATCTAGGATCCAGCTAGGATCGGAGCAGACCACCTTAAGAGGCGGATGAATCATCTATGTGGTAGGTGGTAGCTAGCTAGCTAGCTCGGCGTTGCGGCCACCGTCACGCGGCATTCAGCAGGACAACTTCTAAAGGTAGCTGCTGATGCTGACCTCGGCCCTTCGCCTTGTCGAGCGACCTCCTTGCAACGAGCGGCCGAACCAATCAAGCAATCAGCCAACAAGAAGCAAGCAACCATGACCCAGTGCGTTCGAGGAGTGTCTGTAGCAATCAATCTACATGTACATGTATGTAGCACCTTGGCTTCTTTCTGTTTGACCGTAATGGCTGGTGATCTACCGGCAGTACTATCTAATTTGGAAACAATAAAAAGAGTAGGTTGCTTTAGTAAAACCAATTTAGATTTTAATATATCCCCAAGTAGCAGTAGAAGCAATAGCTAGATAGCAAAAAACAGCAGAATGATTTTAGATTCCCATCATCATACCACCCGAAGAAAGAGGAGGAACGGAGATTCTTCTGGGTGTAAGATTCCTCTTGTGTCTAGACTCGTGTGTGGGCATGACATTTGCGGATGATTGCGCTTCAAGAGAGCGCGATCGTCGAAACTCGTTGCGAAAGAGCTTTGAGACGAGTTTGGAAGCGGCCTTGGGGTCTTCACCCTTCCGGACAACCCGTTCATCCGCCTTGCCAATTCGATGGGCAAAGACTTCGGCACACTTGGATTGGAGGGTGGAGAATTCGGCCAACTTGGTCAGCTTTTCATCTTCCGTCAGATTGGGATGCGCTTGGAGGTATCGTGCTTGCTCGACGACATCTTGCACAAAGAATCGTTTGCGCTCTACTCGCATTTCGTCGTGTTGTTGGGACAAGTGTCGTTCAATGCCTCGTACATAGTCGGCATCTGCCAGTTGTACAAACGCGTCCAGGCACGTTTGTGTGTGTTGAGGGTTGGGGTTGCCAAAGGTATCTCGCAGCAAGATACCCAAGCCGCTCTTGCGCCATTGTCGAGCATCGCGTTTAATTGCCCGCTTGTTCTCCTTGTGCTCCCATGGCTGGTACCACAGCTTTTCGACAATACCTTCTTCCACTGTGATAACAGACTGGACTTCGACGATCTGATTGCACTCGTCGTTGAAACGAACTCGTTGGGTAGGCATCTCGGCGGTTTGCTTGGGGATGATGATCATTGTTTGTTTGTCGTGATATGAGGTGACAGTGAGAGCTTTGACGGCAGTCTTCGCTTCAATTTGGTTGCTGTGGTTTCCAGAAAGTGAGATAGGAGGGAACAGTTCCATCGAGGGAATGAGGCTGCGAACGAGGAACTTGCGGGTTGGCGGCAGACGATTCCTCGAGAAGGCAAAATGACATGACATCTCCAGCCAGTGCCGCGATGATCTGCCAATCGTACATAACAAAAGAAGGCATAGCTTCTTTAACTAACTGGTTCCTGCCAAACTCATTGGTTCCCGCATCGCACCGGGCTGGGTGGGGCGAAATGGGAACCAAACTGCAAGAGCGGAACGTACCGAATGAATGGTTCATAGGGAACGTTGAGCCAACGGTGGCCTATCGCCCTCGCTCACCTGGCGTAAAACGGTCCCTCTATGACCCTGTGGATCTAATTCCGCCACAGATTTAAAGGAGTCTTCCTCAGTGGGGCAGGCATGGTCATTGAGGATCATTTGAGGGCTTCTTTCACCTCGACCCCTTGGGAGCCTACAATAGACTTTTAAATCTATTACATGGCCTTCGATGTCGTGGTGAAGCATAATAGTTGTAGAGGGTCCATAATCCATTTTAAACCTTGGGATCGCCTCTTCCACTGGCTTCTTATGAATGCATGTTTCAGCGTATGGTCTCTAATTCCACGCGATCTCCACTGACCAGATCTTAGAGACTCTTGAGACCAGTGACTATCTCTTTAAAAAGGTTTTTGTGGTCAAAAAGGCTGGCGAACGTATTTACAGGTAAGAAAGCGCGATGCAACTGTTTGACCGGTAAGCACATGCAAAGATCCAAAGTAGCGGAGGATTTGCCAGCCAGTGGCTGCCAGGAAGGCCCCTTCATGCGTGGTATTTTTAAAGTCGCGTCGGATCGCTGAAAGTCGCGTGGAGAGTCGCATGCGACTCGCACGCGACTTTCATACGACTTTATACGCGACTTTCAGCGATCCGACGCGACTTTGTCTTGTTGTTTCTCGCAATTTGGCACGACTTTCAAAATTCGTTTGAGAAAGTCGCATACGACTTCCGTGCGACTCGCCTGCGACTTTGCACGCGACTTTTATTGCTGTTAGAAAGAATCCGGGACTAAAAGTCGTATGAAGAGGCCTTCCCGGTCTATCCGAGTCACCAATGATCGACCAGCTCATCAATCATGCGCGAGCAGTAAACAGAGGCTGCATCTCAATTTGAAAGAGAACTCTCTCCAACCCATCGACCTTTAAGTGTGTAGATAGAAGCCCCTCACCAAAATGTCCCTGATTACACCGTCAGTACCGGTAGTCGCAGCGTCGCAGCAGAGGCCATTACTCGTGGCTGTTAGCTGTTAGCTGGCCAGCTGCATGGCCATATGGCCATTGCAGTCAATATTCTAGCACTGCGACGAGTCAGAATGTCAGAATGTCTAGAGTATGGAAAGTTCCCTTTTGCATTATAGGTTCGTTGGTTTGAAATGACTCGGTCTTCGTGCCCAACGCCCAACTAACTGCCGCCAAAAAGGGGAAAAGGGAAAAGGTCATTTCAGTCGATGGAGCTTTTGTACAGTACATGGCATTGTACAGCGTACCTGTAGCTTCGCTATCCACCAGAGCTCCCACCGGAATCTTCGCTGAAAATGGTGCCCCAGCATTGGCTTTGATCAGCTTGATCTGGCTGTACATCATCTAAATCTACCGAAATAACCCATCTATCAACTCATGTCTACAATGTACCGGTGAGCCCAGGCCACCATAGACTTGTGATCCAAAAATGTCCAACTCTTGGAAGGACACATTCTTCCGACCGGTACATTGATGCCGCTTCTACAGCGACGCGAGCTAACTTTGCTTGGGCTTGACCGGTCTCGGCCTGGGTTATCAACGATCAACATCATCGAGTTTACTACAGTGCCTCAACCAGTGGCTAGATTCTCTGTTTGGCTGCTCTTCTTTTGTTAGGAGGATCGACCTCCTCCCCCGACAGAAATATCCTGCTTGGCGAAAGGTGCCAGAAACCAGAATTGCAGCGGGACCGAAGGCACCAGGCTCTTTCTCGTGTGGCTACATGTTGGAAGTTTCAGGGAGTTGTTTTCCAACTGATGGCTTCAAAGCAGACGAATAGAATAATCTACAACCGGACAAGAACTTGCACGTTCCAAGAAGCTCCTTATCGACACTGATTGTTGCTCCTCAAGTCAGCGGCTCTATGGATATTTCTAGTTTGAGGTTGAGGCAGCTTGTATACATTATTGACTTGCTTCCTGTGGCTCGTCGGGTTTCATCCAGTGGGAGGACGGCAACTGATAACCACAGGTATTGGCTGGGTGGCTATCTCTCAGCCTCACTCTGCGGTAGATCTTCAACTGAGCTAGCTAGGCAGGACTTCAAGCAGCTAACACATGTATGATCGCTACCATGCCATACCCCTCTGGTTCAAACGGAGCTCAAAGTTCAAAGCTAGCCCAACAAAACAAAACCTGCAAAACTATACTGTACATCCATCGGCATTGAAGAACTCTAAAAAACAAACTGAAGAACCCTAGAACCCTTAACTGGACATGCGAAAGTCATCGGTCTTCGCATCGTCTTAAATCACTTGACGAAGCCGAATCTCCAGCGAAGAGAACCAGAATGCTACCTAGGTATTCAGAGCATAAGTAAAAATAAAAAATAAATCACTACTCCCAGTAACTGGACAACTAGACTACGACAGTACTGTTCACCTTCGGTGCTTCGTTGCATCAAGCTTTCCAGTGGTACATCGTAGCGTTGGACTTCGTTGAGTTTCGTAGCTGAGTGCATGTGTTGCTATCCTTGTTCTCTATTGTATTTGATGTGTTGTATTTGATGCAACCGTGCTACAACATGTACAGTGGTTAACATTGTTGGGGCTCCATTTACCGGTATTCACTTCAGGTCGGTCACCGGTCGCCGGGGCCAGCGCTCAGTTCCCGCAGACCAGATCTTCATGTACTATTCCCTGCATCGGCGCCAACATTGAGGACCATACCATCATCATGTTACACCTGAGGTCCTCCAGGATAAAGGAAACAAGGCAAAGATACAAAGATGCCACCTCAGTCACCCACAGCGGGGAGCAAGACTCCACCACGATCCGAGCGAACTCGTGAAAAGTGAGAGGAATGTTGGTACCAGTGAAATTGAGAGCCCGGAACTACGAGCCAGATCCTGTTCCGACTCGACTCCTGATCGAAGGCGAGACTCGAAGTTCACGCAAGTCGATCTCGGTCGATGTTCTTGGGGATTTTAGTTTGAGACAATGACTCTCGAACATCCCTCTCCAGCCATTGCATGACAGTGTTAGTTAGCACGCGGACCTTGTCGTTGGCCAGTTGCAGAAATCGCGGCTTGGATAACACTGTGATAGCTTCAATGTTGTCGGGAGTGACAGTCCCAAATACTTCGAGCTTACAGCTGCGGCTTACAGTACATTATTCGCCCGTAGAGTGGGAGAGGAAACTGTTGAGGTCCATCAAATAGAACGAGTGTTCCTTCCTTTGCTCATGCCAACGGTATCCACGTCCCCAGAAACTCCGCACCGCTTACCAGCCACAACAAGAAAGATCAAAGCAGTACACCAGATCATACGATTTTAGCAAAAAGTGACTGAATTAAGTAGTTTTACTCTTGATCAGCACAAACTGCCGAATCGCCAAAACACAGGCTTGACTCTGTGGTAACTTTTCGGTTGTTTGACTTTTTCATCCCCCTTGGGAATCATCAGTGCTTGTGCTATTGTGGTACTTATGAAATCGAGGTTTATGTCGGCATGCTCCGTATATTTCGTTGCAGGAGTTGATAAGCTTTTCTGGCGATTCTCTGGATCTTTTCAGTATCTCGAGTCGCTCCCTGTTGCATAGCTGCAGTGTCGTGTCCCGAAGGTCTTGACAGTGCTGATGGGGTTGCCTTGCCATAGGATGCTAATTTCGATGCTGTTCTTTGAATGTCGCCGTTAAGTCGGAATGGTGAAGGAGAAGCGAAGTTTTGGAATTCGTTGGCGAAGTGTCTTGCATATGAATCTGACTTGCGTCCTGATGCGTGACCTGATCGTCTGGTTCATCAGTTCCCTATCCACCTTGCCAGTTAGCCGGCGAGCGGTTGCGAAGTCCGAGGGAAGAGGGGAGTACACATGCAACAATGCAGCAATCTACATGTATACTGAATAATACTGACAGCTTCACACTGATACACTGATATTCTTAATTATTAAACCTCTTCAGGAGGGTCTGTGTTCTACGATTAAATTTTGAGATGACCTGTGGCTCCCTCACTATGGGTACTATAGAGGGAGTCCCTTTATTCGTCTTATTTTTATTTTTTGCATGAAGAGAGATATAACTTCATACGATTTTAGCAAAAAGTGACTGAACTAAGTAAGTTTACTCACAAACTGCCGAATCGCTAAAACAGGCTTTACTCTGTGGTAACTTTTCGGTTGTTTGACTTTTTCATCCCCCTTGGGATCATCAGTGCTTGGGCTATTGTGGTACTTATGAAATCGAGGTTTATGTCGGCATGCTCCGTATATTTCGTTGCAGGAGTTGATCAGCTTTTCTGGCGATTCTCTGGATCGTTTCAGTATCTCGAGTCGCTCCCTGTTGCATAGGCTGCAGTGTCGTGTCCCGAAGGTCTTGACAGTGCTGATGGGGTTGCCTTGCCATAGGATGCTAATTTCGATGCTGTTCCTTTGAATGTCGCCGTTAAGTCGGAATGGTGAAGGAGACGCGAAGTTTTGGAATTCGTTGGCGAAGTGTCTTGCATATGAATCTGACTTGCGTCCTGATGCGTGACCTGATCGTCTGGTTCATCAGTTCCCTATCCACCTTGCCAGTTAGCCGGCGAGCGGTTGCGAAGTCCGAGGGAAGAGGGGAGTACACATGCAACAATGCAGCAATCTACATGTATACTGAATAATACTGACAGCTTCACACTGATACACTGATATTCTTAATTATTAAACCTCTTCAGGAGGGTCTGTGTTCTACGATTAAATTTTGAGATGACCTGTGGCTCCCTCACTATGGGTACTATAGAGGGAGTCCCTTTATTCGTCTTATTTTTATTTTTTGCATGAAGAGAGATATAACTTCATACGATTTTAGCAAAAGTGACTGAACTAAGTAAGTTTACTCACAAACTGCCGAATCGCTAAAACACAGGCTTTACTCTGTGGTAACTTTTCGGTTGTTTGACTTTTTCATCCCCCTTGGGAATCATCAGTGCTTGGGCTATTGTGGTACTTATGAAATCGAGGTTTATGTCGGCATGCTCCGTATATTTCGTTGCAGAGTTGATCAGCTTTTCTGGCGATTCTCTGGATCGTTTCAGTATCTCGAGTCGCTCCCTGTTGCATAGGCTGCAGTGTCGTGTCCCGAAGGTCTTGACAGTGCTGATGGGGTTGCCTTGCCATAGGATGCTAATTTCGATGCTGTTCCTTTGAATGTCGCCGTTAAGTCGGAATGGTGAAGGATGTGCGAAGTTTTGGAATTCGTTGGCGAAGTGTCTTGCGTATGAATCTGACTTGCGTTTTCCGTAGAGGAGACGCATGACGTCGGTGAAGTGTTGGTATGTTCGTTCTTTGACGTTTCGTTGGGTTGCCCCAACGTATTCCTTGCCTGAGTTTATGCATTTGATGCAGTATATGGCCAGTTTGTTTCTACAGCGGTCGTCAAATCGGCATTGGCCGTCTTTCTTATTTCCTGGCTTGCAGTTGCAGGTTTCATTTTGAATTCGGTGGAGATGACGTCATTGGTGAGTTTCCTCGATAGGTCGCCCATGAACATCTCTCGCAGGTTGGTGAATCGATGGTAGGACATAGACGTTCTGATCCATTCGAGGCCATGGCTCTTCTTGAGGTCGTTGATTACCTTGTGTATTGGGGTCGTCCAGGCGTTGGAGTGTCCTATACAGAAGAATAATGATCGGTTCCGGTTCCTCTTTCGTTGCTTGATCTCTATCTGGTTGTTGTGCCTCTTGTCTTGGGAGTATCTGTATTTCTTCTTGGAGTGTTGGTATCTGGTCTGGAATCAGTCCAGCTTTCTTCAGAGCCTCGAAGTGTAGTGGATAGATCTCATCGAGGGTTTGGTTGGCATTCTTGTTGGTAACTGTAGTGAGTTTACAAGTCTTTGGAACACCCCTAGTGGATGTTTTGAGGCATGCGTTTGTGTGGGTAGTTCCCTGTTTAGATATTTTAGTTGTTGGTTCGGTTTAGGTGGACTCGGAAGTGAAGTTCTTCCTGGTCCGACCAGAACAGTTCCATATCTAGATACGGGAATGCTTTTCCTCTTTCTACAGTTACTTTGGGGTCGGATTGATCTTTTGGGAGTTGTCTTTTGGTTTGGTCTAGCCATATGCTACAGGTGCTAGGTAGTTCTCTCCTAGGCTGTTGACTTTTGCCTGAAAATTGGCTCTCCATTCTACTATCATTTCATATGTCCAAGTTCCTTTGAAGATCGCAAAACCATCGTCTCTGTAGAGGCCATAGTATGATGTTTCTTCAAAATGGTCTTTGGTATTTTCTAGGATGTAGGCTCCTACTAGATCAGATAGCCATGCGGATTCATATCCACCAATGGTTAGTCCTTTCTCTTCTGGATCCATGTCTCCATCATATTCATAGTATTTGTCCTTGAATGTTAGTAGTGTAGAGTTCATCCCAAATTTGATCATATCTAGGCAGTCATCAAGTCGTCTTTGACATTCCGCGTCAAGGTTCCTGGCAAAGTATTATAACTTACTTGGTTTGTTTCTGTGGTTTGTTGGGCGTGGCTCATCTTTTGCTTTTTATGTTTGTGGCTGGTATTCTTTCGGTACGCACAAGCGCACAAGTCAGGTACTAGTATCTCAGACCGCCTTGAGGACCAATGATGTGAACCAAGTCCAAGCGCAGCCAGACACAAAGTAAGAAATGCGGCAACCACGAGACACTGAAGAAGAATCGGAATTGTCCTCCTCATCGGTGTTCTCGCTGTTGTCGTCCTCATGGGCGTCACTACCAACATCCTGCAATCCCTCTCCAATCAGTCGGCATGAGCCGATCAGCTTTGTCGCAAACTGATTGCCATAGGCACATTGGCCAGGAGCAATACCACTGATGCCTTGTGCATCAACCTCGCCACTTCCATGAATGAAATTGCCTTTCTCCAAAAAGGAAGCCCAACTCTGGTATCCAATAATGCTGTATGAGCCCTCAGCTGCACCAGAGCCGCCATTCCTGTAGAGTAGATAAACATGATTGTCATTGCCACAACCCTTGGTAATGCCCCATTCCAGGTTGTCGGTGTAGTTGTAGCCAGTCACTCTCTTAATCATTGGCCAATCATCATCAGAGGCAGTGAAGTTCAGCAAGTTTCCCAAATCCACTGATTCCTCAGTGTCTCGAGTCACACAGTCACTCCATTCAGAATGGGCTGTGTGTTCTGTGAAATTGCAGGCAATCTCAGCATCCTGGATGTGCATGGCTGCTGTGTTGATGCCACTCGTTTTTGCGATCGATGCTGGTACTGCTGAAGCACATTCAGACGACTGCAAACATTCCAATTTGACTTGATAAAAGTTTTCTCCGTTGCTCTCGCGGTATGCTTGCAACGCAGTTGCGCAGTCTTCACTATCAATGGCCAAACCGTTCTCTGTTTCAGTGTTTCCAGGTTGGAGGTCATCCATATCTTCATCATCAGCACACCCCATATTTGTATCCATAGGAACATTGCCTGTTCCATCATCAGTAGCTTCACGAGCTATCAACGCTGTTCCGTGAACATCTTCAAATAAACCTCCTGTTTGGGATTCAGTCCACACAGCATCGGTAATATAGTCTATGCAGGCAACACAACAAGGAGAGAGTTGTACGGGTTCAGTTTGTATCCTGTGTCAGGTGAAACCAGTGTTTATGTATCACTCACTGTTAAAGTTCAATGATTCCATTGCAGTGAACAGATCAGCTGTGGTGTGAGTTGCGCCTGTGATTGTGCAGTGGATCGACTTATGAGAATTTCGTGTGGAAGTATTATCAAAGCAATACAAACAAGCCTACCTTGTGCAATCTCTGCAATCGCATTAAAGTTGAGGGTGATGGGGTACTCGGGGTACTCAGCAGCCACATCAATGGTTTGACCCACAAAAACAGCCTGAAAGGATTCCAGGCTCGGAAATGTTTCCTGGAGCTGCAGAAAAAACCATTCTGATGTTCGAATCATCAATCCATCAATCTCACAGGCAGTTGCTTCTCGTAGTTTGACATCATCAAAGAATAAAAAGTCCAAACGCACACTGCTTTGGAGAGTCTGTGTCAATGCCAGCACATTTGGGAACACGAAAGCAGCAGCTAGGCCGATTTGAAAGAGCATGCTGGAGACTTTCATGGTTGCTTTCAAAAAGCAATGGTTTTCAATCTGTCTGTTGTTGTTGTGAAGTTGTTGTTGTGGAAGTTGTGAGCCCAACAAACCTGAAAACGCCATCATCTGAAAACCGGAATAACCCCATTTTAGGGAACCGCGATTTGTCTGTTATTTTTAAAAAAATATGGTACCATCAGCCTCAAATTTCCAATACAACGCGTGCAATGCCAACGGCTGTACACTTGTACTGTAATCTTGTTGGATCTCTATTTGGATTCTCATTCTCAGCACCGGATGCCGAGTCGAGTCGAGCTTCGAAGGTTCCAGTCATATCCTCCAGATCGTGACTTTAATCCGCCCATAGACCAATAGACCAGCCGCTCCCAACACCTTGCTTGGTTTTCCGCTCTGGATAGTCAGTCAGGTCATATGGACCTTGTCTCGAGTAATACCGGTATGCATGGCTAAATAACACTCTCTGAATCCCTTCCTCGATCATGCCGGTACGCTGTACATGCACCTTGAATACATTCTTACCATCGTGCCATCGCGTCTCCATGTAGTCCTAGTGTTTCTGCCCTGGCAGTACCATCTTCTCTAGAATTGGTTGGAAGGCCCTATTCAAATCGTTGTTCTATCCTCCTGATTGGAAGCTTTTCAAGTCTCACTCGGCTCTCTCTAACATGCACGTAACCAAATTGAACGGGAAGAAGGATTCTTGCATTCCTTGACTGGGCACCTCCAATTACCCAAAGCAAGTCCATATCCGATTCTGCGATGAGCTCAGCCTTCCTTGCAGCTTCCAAGCCGCTTCAAACACAGACGAGATAGATATAGACGAGAGTGGGGGCGCACCTTCGAAAAACAGCCCTGCTACCAGTAGCGCTACCAGTAGCGCCTTGAATTCACTGTTCTAGTCCGCTGTTTCTACTTGTACGGTACCTGGACGTATCCCCAGAATTGGGAGTCCCGTGCAGTTGTAGTTGAGCCATTCATTCACTGTACCGGTCGCCCTTATACCTAAGTTCACCTGTGCAACTTTACTTGTTTGGATTTTGGACTGAAGTAGCTCAAACCAGAAAGGTACGTCCTGTCAGCTAGTCAGAGGATCCAATACGACGAGGGAGAAACGGGAACGCCACAACGACTACTAGTACTCTACGCGTAGTAATCGGTTTGCCACTTCTATTTCTAAAACTCGTCTCAGCTACTTTGGTGGAAGCTTGGCTTTCCGGAAGCACTCAACGTGGCTTCGTACTCTCTGAGTGAGCGAAGTCGGACGATGTAGAGATCGAAAGGAGAAGGCATAATATCGCCTTCAGTTCTACCGCTCGGTACGCACAAAGCACCCCACGCTTTTGTGCCCCTGAACTTGGTTGAGTTCTCCATATCCAATACGCGACAATATTGGTAGCGAGCAAGGAGACAGCGAGCACGAATCACGACATGGGAGATAACCCAGGCCCCATCTGAGCAACAGGATAAAACAATTGCTACCATGAAGCTGAGTTGATTGCCTCACTACAGAAATTGGGAGCAAAGAAACACCACAGAGCAGGTCTCGACTACAAACAATGAACTAGCTAGATCCAGAAGATGCCTCGTCTCCTCTTTGAGAAGATACACATTTCTGCTTATTTTTCATGGCAAAGAATCGCTTGGAGCGATCGTATAGCCTTTCGAAAGTCGGTCACGAAACCGACGACATATCCGTGTGTGTGTGTGGACGTGTGGACTGCGTCGCTCGGACCTTCGAAAACGTTACTGGAGACAGCCTCAAATAGTGGATGGTGCTCATCATCCAACTCCATTCGTTGCCATCATTTGCTACATTCTTTGGGCGGAAAGCACGCTGCCACCAGCGAGCTTCGAAGGAAAGCAAACTGATGGCTGAGACTCTTCAGGGCTCGCACCAATTCTCGAGGGGCTTTGGCCCGCGTCGCCCAATCTGGCTAGATTGGAGGTGCGGGATCATGTAGTCTTACACTGACCAGCTCATAAACGAGGACGACTGAATATGTTATTAGGCTTGGTGACTTTGCGCTGTGGCTTGCCACAAACCAGAACACTGTCATCGCTGAGGTTTGCTCGAGCTCTTGGCAACCAGCACAAAAGACTCCAGCTTGCACCGTGGGAGTCGTCCGTCCTTCTGCACTTCGATGTCACATCTTTCGAACTGGTTTTATCCGTGGTTGAGACGGGGTTCAGTAAACAGTCGGGTCTCAATACGGGACACGGCACATCTGAAAAATGAGACACACATAAACTGGACTATAAACAAGGAAGCATCAGTCCGATGGAAAGCAACCGCTGGCTACAATGGGCTCCTTGAACGCAACCGCCCCCCTTGATGCTGCCGTCGCTTTGCCTGGCAGTACTTCATTGCGGGGCAACCCGACCGTCGGCCCGGCGACCCGACCCGATGCCTCCGGCACGAAAACTGTGTTGGGGTTCTCGCCCGATATGAGCAAGAACTTTGGTGGTTGTTTCGATATCAAAGAGAGGTTGGGTGTCGGCACCACCGGTGCGGTGTGCCATATTGTTGAAAAGAAAACTGGTAAATCCTTTGCAGTTAAAGTTATCAAGCGTTCCAGTCTTCCAAAGATTCATCACAAGAGAATCTTACTAGAAGCGAGCATCATGAAGAAGGTATCCTATCTGGACCACGTCGTGACACTGCATGGACTGCTTGCAGATCAGAATTCGTTTTACCTTGTCCAGGACTTGGGCCGTGGTGGCGACCT
Source organism: Seminavis robusta (assembly GCA_903772945.1). Classification (NCBI taxonomy): domain Eukaryota; phylum Bacillariophyta; class Bacillariophyceae; order Naviculales; family Naviculaceae; genus Seminavis; species Seminavis robusta. The sequence continues at coordinate 40,874 of CAICTM010000169.1, forward strand.
TTGCAGTCACCTGATGAGGCACCGCCGAGCCTACAGTGAAGAGCGTGCCAAAGCCATCGCCATCAAGCTGTTCACAACAATGCGGGAGCTTCATCAAAGAAACATCATCCATCGCGATATCAAGCTAGACAACATTGTCTTGTCTGACCCACAAGACGACACATCCGTGCTGTTGGCGGATTTTGGTCTGGCCGCCATCTTGCCAAGACGGGGGTATGCAACCCGCAAGTGTGGTTCGCCATTATACTGTGCTCCTGAAGTTATGGGGAGCAGACCATATGGCAACGCAGTCGACATGTGGTCTATCGGGATAGTGTTATTTATGCTTTTGTCGTTGCGCCGGCCTTTTGTAGCCTCCAGCGTAAGTGAGCTTTACCAAAAGATCAGTGACGGTGCGCAAGTCAAGTTCGAAGGTTCACCATGGGACACGGTCAGCAAAGAAGCAAAAGAATGCATCAGGGGGCTCCTTACTGCAGACCCTCACGAACGATGGACAGCAGAACAGGCCTTGCGGTCTCCATGGATTGTAGGGGCTGCTCGGGTCGAGTCCCAGGCACGCTAAACCACCATGGGAAGATAAACTATTAGTAGATTGATTGGACGTCATTCTGGAAACATGTAACATAACATTCACTATCAGTGCCTCCTCCTGCTTTGCTGCCAGCTCTACGCTATACCGGTGAACGCTAAACCACCATGGGAAGATAAACTATTTGTAGATTGATTTGACGTCATTCTGGAAACGTAACATAACATTCACTATCAGTGCCTCCTCCTGCTTTGCTGCCAGCTCTACGCTATACCGGTGACCGTAACCAGCAACGATCAAGGAACTACAATCGACAACGTGCTTTCCCACCATGTTCGGTAGCGGCAGGAAAGCCAACAGCCAGACCCACCTCTCCAGTGCTCCCGTCAACGCGGACGTGCAAAGTCGATAAGCCAGCTACCAGGTTGCCCGTACGTTTGTCTCCCGTTGTCTCTCCGGCTTCGACCACAACCACAACAAAGAGCAAATAGGTTAGGAGTTCAATGCTTCGATGAAGGGGTTTCACCATGGCGCGCTCATAGTGCTTGCAGTATTGATATGCCAGCTTGGTGATCCAGGAGTTGCACTATCTCGCACAGCGACTGGCCGCCTCCCGTTGACGCTGCCACTGTCGGGGTTGTCGTCGCCCCTCGTACTGGACCCCATTCTCGGAGCGAACAGAGAATTCAGAGCACCTGCAGATGCCGATATCAATGTCATCAACCAAAATGACATTGATTCCGTGGTACTGGCCACAACAACATCTGCCAATGAGAACAAACGCACAAAGTACAATGCCAATGCCAAAGTACACATTTGCAGAACAGCATCGGCATTACACCATTCGTGGTGCAGAGAGGCGATTGACGCAGCCGAGAGCGCTAGCAACAATTGGTCCACGGGAAGACATCATTTGTATCCCACTACAGATCAGCCCGCCGCAGATCTTCCAAACGGAGTGGGCGAAGCTACTCTGGATTTCGCCACAAATGTCATTCTCCCGGCCATTGCCATGGCATTCGACACACCGTTGGAACGGCTGTATTTCAAAGACATGTTCTTGGCAAAGTACGAGCCAACAGGACAACCAGGGTTGGGACGACACACGGACGGCAGTGCCTTTAGCTTTAACATGTTGTTGTCCGATCCGTCGACCGATTTCGATGGAGGCGGGACGTGGATTGAGCCAGTTGGTTTGGTCCAGCCGAATGGAGGCGAGGTATTGATGCATCGTGGGTCAGTGTTACATGAAGGATGTCCTGTCACCAAAGGTTCTCGGTATGTTCTGGTTGGATTTGTTCAGAGCGATGATGATGATGATGACGACGACGATGGCTACAGGAAGAGTGCTCTCGCTTCACAACTATTACAGATCACAATACCAAGTTTTCCCCTGGGGATGATTTTTGAGGTCGACGAAGGAGACAAAATCAAGTGTGCAATGGTAGCGCATGTTGAAAAAGGAGGAACAGCAAGCGAAGCAGGAATTAAAAAGAGAGATTGCCTGCGGGGTATCTTGCTGTCCCATGCCGAGTCTGACCAACATCTCCTAACATTTGACGGGAAAACACTTGACCAAGTTATGGAAATGATTCTGGACGTTGCGAGTAAAGACCTAGGGCCAGTGCAAATGATTGTAGAAAGATGGTGCTGAAAATCTCAAGACCAAGAATGAATGCACAGATCAATGGAGTACTGTACGGAGTTGTTTGAACTAGTGGCATTTGGCTAGGCTTCAAAGCTTCAAAGCAACCATGTTGATTTCCTGTCTGGGGGTAGTTTGGAGGTACTAGCCACGGATCTCACATCACTCTTCCAACCGAGAAGAAAGAGATCCACCAAGACTTGCCAGTTGTGTGAAGATTGGTGGATGTCGCGATGCTTGACGGTCGTATCTTGGGCAAAACTACACTGCCTTGCGGTGTTCTTCCGCACGAATGCCAGTCACTGGCTACTGCATCTAGATAAGACACCTGGCATTCGCTAGCCATGTCAATGGTGATAACCTGCTATTGACTCATCTGTAATGGGGCACACGGGCACACAAGCAAGGCCAGTGATCAGCATGCTGCCAGCTCCACCGGTACCAGCTACTAGCGAAGACCGCCCCTGATCCCACGGAATCTACTAGTCCCCGAATTTGGACTCTGCTTTACTTCTGAAGCCTGGCCCTCCCTGGCTCCCCTCTAGCTAGTAGCTGGATTATCTACGGGTTCATCTCTGCACCCAACCCCCTTCACCAGGAACCCATAATCGACAAGTTGCTTTGTCGATGAAACAGTCTGTGCGCCGTCGGATGTGTGAGTTTGCCGTTGCGTGCCTTTTTGTTCACGATCTCGGATCTGGCTGCCCCAACACAGTCACAATTCCGGTTGTGATGAGTGTCCGTGGGATCCTTGCTCTTCTGTTGACACTGGCTGCCTATGTGATCTGTTTTCTTGGCTTGGCGAAAGATGCCTTCAAGAGGCTCGACGAAATCGATCTTCCCATTCTGGGGTCTGCAATAGCAACACAGGAAGCAGCAGCCGGCATGTCAAAAGGGGTGGTACCGGCACAAAGAGAGCAGATACTGATCCAATCGAGAGCGTTTGAGAAAAAGACACCCGATCGGTTTCCTTGTTTCCTGGCACCCAAACGATGGTGGGCTGTGCCCAAGGATCCTTCCGAACTACCCACCGAGGGTTTCTTCTTTGTCAAGACACACAAAACTGGATCCTCGACATGTGCGGGGATCCATTTGCGCATTGCCCGGAATATGGCCGCTCGAAAATTTGGCTCGGCAACAGAAGGAGAAGGTCGTCCTGGACCAATGTGTCAAAGCCAATTTCATCATGCCCCCGCTCGTGCCATGAAGTATTCTGGACGCTCCAAAGAGGGATCCTTCTTGTGGACTGTGGTGCGAGAACCCACCCAAAGAGCCATTAGTGACTTTTTCCATTTTGGAGTTACTGGAAGAAGTCTGGAACCGACAGCCAAGGCATTGAAGCAGTACCTCGTTGAAAACCGAAAGGTAACGGAGGACTACTATTTGAAAATGCTGCAAGTGCCGGAAGACCGCAGAAATACCAAAAAAAGTGTGTGGACCAAAAAGAGACTGGACACAATCCCCGCGGCTGCCACCATGGCCCGGATTCAAGCTGTCATCAATGATTATGACTTTATTGGTATTACAGAAAGAATGGATGAAAGCATTGTGGCACTACAGATGATTTTGGGACTCCCTACGGCAGATGTATTGTTTCTGAGTGCAAAAAGCAATGGAGGATATGATGCTGGTGGTTGGAACAACACTTGTTTGAGAATCCATCCCAAAAATTTGACACCTGATATGGAAGCATTCCTTCAATCACCACTGTGGGAGTCCTATGTGAAGTGGGATCGGCTACTGTATGATGCTGCCAACCAAAGTCTAGACAAAACAATCCACACTTTGGGGCGAGAAGAGTTTGAGAAAAAGTTGGCCCAATTTCGGGAAGCACAAGATATTGTCAACAGGAGATGCCTTGGCCGTGTGCGCTTTCCTTGCTCGAGAGAAAGAGATGGGCTTCCACCATTGCGTGGCGGCCAGAGTGACTGTTTGTGGGGAGATTCTGCCTGTGGGATGGCGTGTCTGGACAAAGTGTCCGATAAACTGGGGCTATGGAACATGGTTGGCTAACAATACGAATGAATGAATTCGAACACGGCACAACATTATTTCATCTCTCGGAAAGAGCAAATATATACTTGAACAAGTCAGGTCGGGTGCCGGTGTACATGTCACGAGTGCCAGCGTATTAGGTACGCTTTCGTGCTGTGAGGCCCGCCACCCACGCAAAACAGTCTTTTGCAAGGAAACGAATCGAATCCACGAAGGCGATGAGATGCGATGCAAACAACACGAAGCCACCGTAGCAGTGAACGGTATGTCATAGCCTGGAACGGGGCCTTGATGTTCTTTTGGGTGGGGAGAACGGTGGCGTGAATCCGAAAGAGTTCAAATCCAACAATCTATGTAGACTCAATGGTGCTGCGGAAACGAACGTGCACACTGTACGGGGACCCTTTCGTAGGTACCGTACCGGTACGGGCAGTACGGTACCATAACTCAAAGACTGCAAATATCGTTCTCCTTCCTACCGTTGCTGAGCAATAGTTAGCTGAGCCAGGTAAGCGCTCATACTACATGTGTTCACACGACGACGATGAGCAAGATACTCTAGCTAGCTAGAGAGTCCATACGGTATCGACTAGGTAATCACCACGAGGATTGTGGCTCCCGCAAAGCCAAACCCTTGCCCCCCCCATCCAATGGTCCTCAATCTATCGCTCCTGATCCTACTGAACCCAGTCCTGAATTTCGATTAGTCTTTGCTCGAGCCTGGCCCTCGCTTGCTTCTGTAGATAATCCTCCTACTCTTTTTAAAAAACCCCGATTGTGGAGGACTGTGGTGGCTGGGTTATTGTGAAACGCGGGCTCTTGCACGAAATGGGCTGGGACCGCGCTGAGAGCGAAAATTTCGTGGCCATTTTTCGTGCCAAGCCGGATGATGGACAGACCAGCCAGTGCTCTTAAAAAAGACAGGGTCATCCAAACTTGAGTGACAGTCGGAGAGTCCATTGTTCCTTTGACTTTGCACCCCTCTGTTCCATGGGGAAATCAAGACTGCTCGAACTGTTGCAGCAATTTCCAAGTTCCTCACAACAACCTTGAAAAGCGAACAAGAGCTTTCAGGTTAAATCGTTCTCTCCATGAAGATTCACAAGGCAATGGCTTCGCTGTTGCTGCTAGCGGCTTATGCATTCTATTCCCTTGGAGGTGGACAAGTTTCGAAGGATGCAGAAGAGCAACAAAAAGGCCGTGTTCGCCAGGCAGCTTCTCGTGCAGGAAAACAACAAATCATCCAATCGAGGGCTTTTGAGCGGAAACCACTAGATCAATTTCCTTGTGTCCTACAAAGTCCACATGCACAATGGTGGATGCCACCAAAACAAGGAGCCGACAAGCCAAAGGAGGGTTTTTTCTTTCTAAAGACAGAGAAAACTGCCTCCTCCACCAGCGCTGGAGTCCACTTGCGCATTGCTCACAACATGGCTGCCAGAAAGGTGGGAAAGTCATCACCCCCCATTGCCACGCCGATGTGCCTGGTACAGTTCAGTCATTCAAATGCTCTCCAGATGGGCTATGCTGAAAGAATCAAGAAAAAGTCATTCTTATGGACCGTTGTGAGGGAACCAAGTCAACGCATGATTAGTCACTTCTTCCATTTTGGTGTGACTAGACTGAACTGGGAACCTACCGCACGAAACTTCAAACGGTGGCTCTTGGAGCCTAATAACATGGCCGATAACTATTATCTGAGAAAGCTGAGAGTGACCAAACCCAACATATCAGTGCAAAACAGCACGCAGGAGCAGCATCAGCATCAGCAGCAACAACAATCAGAATCATCACATCATAATGAAATATTGGTTGCTGATACATTGGTTGCTCAATCTTGGCAAGCCTTGATTGATGAATATGATTTCATAGCTGTCACGGAACGAATGGAAGAATCGATTGTGGCGCTGCAGATGATCTTGGGACTGAGTACTGCAGATGTTATGTACCTAAGTGCCAAAGAAAATGGGGGCTATGAGGGTGGTGGTTGGAACAACACGTGTCTCAGAATCCATCGAAGGAATGTTACACCTGGCATGGAAGCCTTTCTTGGGTCACCCCTATGGGAATCATATGTAAAGTGGGACCGTCTATTTTATGAAGCTGTAAACCAGAGTCTGGACAAGACCATCCAAGCTTTGGGCAGAAAAGCCTTTGAAAGAAACTTGCAACGATTCAAACAAGCCCAAGATGTTGCACACAAGCAGTGTCGTGGCAAGGTTCGCTTCCCTTGCTCAACTGCAAGGGATGGCCTCCCACCATTGCGTATGGGAGAAAGTGACTGCTTGTGGAACGACTCTGCTTGTGGCATGTCTTGTATTGATGATGTGGCCAATCAACTGGGACTCTGGGAAGCAATCAGTTGAGAACCCGATGTTTTGCAACCAACAAAGTTTGCGTCTGATTACCGGGTTCAGACTGCTGCTACATGAACACACAAAGCACAAAGACGATCAAACTGATTGGCTTTATTAATACCCACGTTATCGCTCCAGGGAGAGACTAAAGAAACGACTGCCTTCCAAGTAGCTGTGGCGCAAATGTGGCCTGCCGTGTTGCTACCGCTGGACGATCTCTGGGCACCGTTGTTCAATCAAAAGTCAAAAGATGACACGTACAAGTATGAAAGATGCGCAGTTTTACTAGTACCAGTAGCTTGCATTTTAGTCCTCCTTTCCTTTGACTTTATCCACAGCGTCATCAAAGTCCTCCTCCTTGTCGGCGGCGTCAAACCTGTTTTCGGAACAAAAGGAGATTGAGATGGAGAGAGCTTGGGAGCCGAGCAAGAAAATCAAGCTGCATGGGATGGTCTCGTTCACAACACTATGCCATACTGGACTCACATTTCAAACATTTCCTCCAAGTTCAGATCAAGGCCCTCTCCCTCTGCTGGTTCGGAATAGAGCTTGGTTGATGCGTGGCTTCCAGGGAACGCTGAGGGTGCGAAGGCAGAAACCGAAGTGGTCAAGGCGAGCAAAACAATGGAACAAGTGAATCTCATGGTGGCTGGATGAATCGAATCTGTACCCTATAAGCTTCTAAGTGTTGTACGTGCTGTTGGCGTCGCTGGTAAGAGACTTTTATGGTGGCTTTTGGGGTGCCCTGATGTGCCATCTTCATGGTGAAGATGTTCTGGAAGTGGTTCCACGCGGAAAGATTCAAAAGTCTGACTCAGTGATTTAGAGATAAAGTTTTAAAATTGACCATCGGCTGAAAGGGACTTGCCGGCGCCTCACGTCCGACCAACCGAAAAGTGCATCCAATGCAAATAATTCAGGTAGATGCGGTAAAACCAAATAAAATTCGTAGTGAAATATTGTTTAGCCTTACCAGAACTACCTCCTTGGGAAGGCATTGTGCGAAACGGAAAAGTGGCTTCTCACATTTCGTCATTTCTTTTCTTCAGCAACAACTCTCGAGCCATTCGCCATTTCCATTCTCCAGCAACAGCACACAAAAAGAGCATTCTGTCTTTGGCGCCAGCGCTTTCAGCTCTCTAGAACTCACACGCAACCATGTCGACTAAGGCTGAGGAGGTTCCCCTTTCAAAGGCATTTGCCTTGTTGGCGGATGAAGAGTACTGCGATGTCTCTTTGCAGGGCACTGATGGAGGGAAAATCCGTGCCAATCGCATGGCCTTGTCTGTACGCAGTCCATATTTCAAGACAATGTTCAAGAAAGGAGCATTCAAGGAAGCTGACAAGGATGTTGTGCCTATTGGTTTTTCCAGCTTTGTTCTAAAGGCCATTGTGGAATATGTCCACACTGACACTGCCAGTATCTTGGCGGAGATTGTCGTTATTGATAATGGTGCTGTTTCCTCTTCTAAGATTTCCGCAGAAGTTATGGAGAAATTCCAAGCGTTGCTTTCATTGACAGAGGCGGCCATATATGTTGATCTCCCCAACCTCTGGGAAAAGGCTCAGAACTGCCTTGAGAGCTTGCTACGTGCATATCCATGCTTTGGTATTTCCATCTTGGCAGCCTCGAAACACGGGGGTCCAGTGATATCCGGGGAATTGAAGAACCAAGCCTGCAGAAGTATCGGCCTGAGCAAGTCAGGAGCATTCAATGAAGATGTCCTTGGCGGTATAAATGGTAGCCTTCTAGCAGCTATCCTGAGGGACGATGGGGTGACGCTTGGTGACGGGGTACGCTTCAAGTTGATCGTTGGCTGGTCCAAGAGCGAACCATCCATTCTTGGTGGTGGAACTAAAGAGGATCGTCAAAAAGCAGCCAAAAACCTGGTGCAAAACCACATTGAGCTTGAATTCATTGACCCAGATGACTTGTCTTCTTTGGTTGCAACGTCGGGGCTAGTGACAACGGAGCAACTCTGCAATGCTTTCCAGCGGCAGGCAAAGAGAGCCAAGCACAAGCACAAAGTTGCCTTTGGAAGAACTGGTTTGCGTGGGTACAGTTATGCTTGGAAATGTGCCAAGTCCATCACTATGACAGCATCACGCGGAGACCCATGGAGTTTTGACACCCTGGAGTGCCAGCCCCTGACAAAGGGAAAGTTTCAGTGGACGATTACCTTGGATTCATCCGGTAGGTCTGAAAACCGGGCCACTTGGCTTGGCGTAGCTGAAACTTCTGCCAATCCGAGCTCGCGAGAGTTTGGAGGAACTCAAAAGGGTTGCTGGGGAGTCCATGGCTGCTACGGAGGTGCTTGGTCCAATGGTGCATTAAAGCCTGTTGCCTACTTTGGCCCCACCGCCAAGTTTGGAGCAGGAGCGACTGTGACTGTTATCCTTGATTTGTCAGTGGGCAACTTATCAAATGGGTCTTTATCAATTTCTGTGAATGGCCTGCCATTCATTGAAGCTGTTTGCAATTTGAAAGCAACACTTAAAGGGAGCACTGGTGGCTTGGTGCCAGCTGTGTCCACCACTGTTGGCAGTGCCACAATCGTGGACTATGAAGAGGTCTAGCTTTCTGTGGTTTAGCATAAGTAATCTCAAAAGTGCATAGGGAAGAATGGTTGTTTACACCTTGCCCGTGTAAGTTGACAAACCCAAGACACCATAGCTTCATGTGGTCGCTTCTCTATGGATGTACCAGAGGCCCACTGTACTTGCATCCATCCTCTATTTCTGCCATTGTGTTGCTGAGAGCCCATTGGCGCTGGAATGAAGTGATCTTGATCTGGGCCTGACACTGCTCGTAGTTGCTAATGTGTTGGGGTTACGCCTCGTAAAGTTGCTGCATGTCCGTCTTCGACTGACTCGACTCTTTTACGTAGGAGTGCTGATTGATTCAGAAGCTGGGAAGACCCCGAACGTTTGGTGATCCAGCAGACCTGGTCATTTATCCCAGCTTCTGGGACCATGGTTTGAAAACGCTGCCTTATTACTAGTACCTAAGTGTGGGTTGAAATCGCTAATTACCAGGGACGGAGGGAGCAATGACTTGTGGCGTAGCCCATTCAAAAGTACAAGTGGAACAGCAACACAATGCAACAATTTAGTTGCGTAACTGCAGCTGTAGTTGAAAGAGCAAAGCTGCTTGATGCCGGGTCCTCAGTGGAGCCTTCTGAGCTAGAACTATCGGATGCTGGCACGCCCGAAGCCGTTGACTCGTTGGCATTGGATTTGCCTGGATCGCTCTCGGACTTGGATCGGTTGGAGCCATCATAGAAGTCATTCATCATGGAAACGTTGCTTTGCCAACTCAAACAGGCAGAAAGGTTGTAAACTCGAACGTGGTTTTGCTGATTGGAAGATCGGAAACGTGACGCAGATCCCGTTGCCATGAGAGTGCCGTCTTCGTTCAATGCTACAGACTGCCCAAACGAATGCAAAGTGATATCATAGTCGTCTTCGCCTAGACGTGTAAGGTAGTAGCCTTTGTCCGCAAAGACTAATCCCCATTGACGAACTGCATCGTCGTATTCAAACAGCCGAACGCGGGATCGTTTGCGCTCGAAAAAGCTCCCCACAGCCAGACGCTTGCCATCCCCAGAAAGAGCGAGCGAAAACCCAAAGGCTTCGTCTCTATTCCCAACAGAGAAGCGATCTCGCAACGTCCAAGTATCGTCTTTCTTTTGGTACACATTGACAGCACCCACCGCGGGAATGCCGTAATTATCTCTGGACAGAATGCCAGCGGCAGCTAGAACGGTGCCATCGGCATTCAACGACGTGGCAATGCCAAGATTGCCGTCCTCATTTGGGACACCCAGAAACTCGGCTTGCAAGGTCCAATCACCGTTGCTAAACCCAAAGATCCGAACTTGTCCTTCTCTCCCTCTCGTATCCTCCGCCGCGTCCACTTGGCTATCACCCACCGCCAATACATGCCCTGATCTGGACAAGGAGAACGTGCCGAATGGAGTCTCTAGTGAAATATTGTTCCCCATGCGTATCCATTCCGAGTCATTGTCGTTGAGGGCAAATGCTTGAACCGTGAAATTGCTGGCGGTGCCTTTGTCGTCCACTTGATACATGGCCGCGACAATAATTCTTCCATCGCCATTAAAGACAATGCCTCCCATGCCCGCTTCAAATTTGATACCTTGGATACTGGGAAGCTCTCTTGCCCATGGCAGCACAATATTGTCGTCGTCGCCGTTCTTTCGAAAAATGTTGGCAGTCGTTGTTGCATTGACGTGGTTTTGGTTTTCGTTTTCGTACAACAACTGAAACACTCGAATAGTGTCGGGGTCCTCGTCAGTGTCTCCTTTGGACAGTACAGCAGCCATGGTGCCATTGGCCGTCAAAATGACATCTTGATGCTGCGTCTCGGTAAAATTATCCTTTCCAGTCTCCACCAGAAGAGGTTTGTTTGGATCCTGCGAGTTGTTGTTGTTCCAATCCGAAACATCCCAAAACTGGACCACGCTCGTGTCTTTTCCTTCAAAGCCAACGGAATCCTCAAATGCCAGCAAGTTTCCGGACAATGCCAAATGATACACTTGACTGGAACTGTTGAATGTAATGGAATAATTTTCTTCGCAAGACGAAGTATTGGGAAAGGGAAAGACTGGGACTGATTGATTGTGTTGGCAGATGCTGCTGTCATTATGCACAATATCATAGACCCGAAGATGACTTCCCCAGTGACCCACAGCCAACCGGGTAGCATTGTCGTCCATGGCAATGCCATTCCCCAGACTCCCATTGTCGTCTGTTCCCGGAATAGTGGCCATGGTTTCCCACGTGTTGCTGTTGTCAGTGTCATTATTGTTGTAGTGCAAGAGAGTGACTCGGTCTGTGCCTGTTCGATTGGTAGCATTCCAGAGAGGAGTTCCAATGGCCATCCAGTTCCCATTGGCGGAAAGGGATACAAATGTACGATTGTTTCCAGTTTCCACAACATCTCGCAGCACCCAATTACTCTCGCTCTTGGTTTGTTGTTGTTGGTACTGGTAAACACTGACGGCAGGGTGGTTGGATTGATTGTTGAATGCTCCCACGGCAACGAGACTGCCATCATGATTGATTGCCAAGGAAAGCCCGGGCCACGCCCATCTCGTGCAACCGAGGCTGTATCCCCACTCGTCCAATTCGATATCCCAATTGTGTGCCGTTCCATTGTACGAACGACGAAAGATTCGGATATGGGCTTTGTCACGGTATCCTTCTTCTGTTTCACAGGCATCATCGGCCGCCACCAGAACATTCCCCAAGGCGGACAAGACCAGTGTGCTGGCACTTGCTCCCGACACTCGCTCTATCACTTGTGGCGGTGGTGGTGGAGAAGAAGCGCTGAGATTATTGGCGTAGAAATCAGTATTGTGGATAGGAAACAATCCGACATCGTTTCTCCATCCTTGTGGTCCTGGTTTCAAGAACGAGTCCATCAAGGATGTCGCCAAGAGAGTGCCATTGCCATTCAACGCCAATCCTCCCACACTGGCTTCCATATCTGGAATGGAGTCTCGTAAACTGTGCGCCACAACTTGCGCCCTTGTCACTGAAAGTGTATGGTTGTTGTCTTTGTCTTTTACAATTCGAAGCACGGAAACAGTCCCCTTTTCGTTGGCGACGGCTACCACACGTCCCTGATCCGCCAAGGCTACCAATTCCATGTCATAGCCAAATGTATCACCCACTTGTTGTTGCATTGCAGTATCAGTATCACCATTCAAGTGAAAAATGCCGTTGCGATTCCGAGCCACGATATTCCCCGAGATTTGGACCACGCCCTTCCACCCGTTATTGGCACTGGAATGATAGGCCGCCCGATCATTGTTGGTCAAATCCACTCGAGGCGCGAGGCATACTGCTCCTGACACACTCGTTGTTGTCACCAAAAGCACTACAACAACAACAAGAAGGATCGACATGTCAGCACAAGAGCAAAGGAAGCCATGCTCTGGTTTGCCTCGATCCTTTCACACAAACACGATCTGTTCGGCCTTTCCAGCACCTCTCTCTCTCCAACAGGAACTTGGTGAGAGGGAAATAAAGAAGCTAGCTGATCTGCTTTTAAGCCCTTTTTGTCCCCCTTCGGAGTTCTGTCATAGACTCGAACGAACGGTATCGCTACTGGAACCAATCCTTTCTCAGCCGGAGAGGCAGAAGAAGACGAAGTACCAGGCTCAGTGCACTGCACAACGCCGCCACTTCACCCCCTTTGTTGTTTCTGCTGATGGCCTCTTTGCTGCCGAAGCTACTGCTGTTCTCCAACGGCTCTCCCAGCTTTTGGCTCACAAGTGGTCCAAGCCCTACTCTGTGGTTCGCTCTTTCATCTCGGCCAGGTTGAGCATAGCTCTTGCCCGTGCCACGACATTGTGTTTGAGAGGCTCCCGTGTCTCCGCTCTCAAGGTTTCCAAGCGTTGGGATGACTGTGGTGCCCTCGATCTCTTCCGCTAGTCCTGCTCCTTTGCTCCTCCCTGCCCTCCTGCCTTCACCCCAATCCTTGGTTTCCATGTTGCCCTGCTTGCGCACTTGATTGCCTGCCTTGCGTTCCTGCGTCGTGCCCCCCTTGACCTCTGTCTCCATCCTCCTCTTAGCTCTCTCTAATCCATAGTAAACCCGATTCATCCTACTAGTACACTCTCTGCGCCCATCCTCATCGTGTATCCCTCCGACTCATAGTAACTTTCCCCGTTTTATCAGTTGATTGACCACCATGTCTAATAACAATAATAACAACAACACTACTGATGATGTCGATATTCTCAAGATTGTGGAGTTGAGATTGCAGCTACGAAATTCAGAAAATTGTCAAGAAGAAGACGAGTCAGAACAAAGAGCTGATGCTGCTCGTCTTGAGACAGCTGGAGACTTGGAGCTAGTAGAACTCACCGAAAAAATTGGCACAACATCACAGATGATCGATAACAGCCAAGACAGAACCACAGATGATGCACAGGTGCCACAACCTACCATTCTAACAAGACAACCCGAATTTTCTAGACAACAACCAAGTAATCCTGGGGCATATGCCGTTGATGGTCCAGGTCTTGCTAACGACAGAGAAAATCATTCGAATGGTAGCTCCGGTACGAGTGAGGAAGGCCTGGACAATTGGGTTGAAGAAATTGCAGATGATGAAGTCATTGCACATCCTATAGACGATGATCAGCAGATAGGCCTGTTACCCAATGCAGAACCACTACCAATCAACCAGAGATCCAGAGCCTACTACTGGAGGCAAAAGTTGCTTTGTTCCCTTTCCGCTGAGGTCATTGTGGCTTTCCTTGCTGTATTTATCTTTGTCCTAATTTTTGTGCTGACATCCAACAAAGGAAACATAAATCAGCTACCAAATCAAAATGAATCAATTCGTATTCCTGAAAAACCTGTGGAAGCTGCAACAGCACAGACCTTTTTGGAGTCACTCAATCTACCTCACTACACACTAAAGGCACTGGCAAACTCCAGGTCTCCTCAGTCCATGGCCTATCAATGGTTGGTCAACAACATCAACAACCAAACCACCACTCAACCAGATCTATCAAAATGGAGACTGATACAAAGATTTGCTATGGCCACATTCTACTATTCCACGAAAGGGGACTATTGGGTGCAACGTCGTGGCTGGTTGGATTGGGAGACTAATGAATGCAGCTGGGAACAAATATTTTTGAAACGAACATTCTCTCCTGACCTTAGCTGTAATGAGATGGGAGAAATCAAAGCACTGGAATTTTAGCATGCCAATAACATGGAAGGAACAATTCCTCCGGAGATTTCCTTACTGGGGAAAAGTTTGCAGTCAATCACCGTGAATCTGCAATTGGAACTCAAGGGAACCATCCCCACTGAGTTTGGACTTCTGACAAAATTGACTGGATTGGTTTTGAGTACAATAAGCATTGATGGCTCCATTCCAACCGAGTTTGGTCAACTGCAGAGTCTCCAGAAGCTTCAGGTTCTTGTGACACCAATTCATGGGCACATTCCTTCTGAGATTGGACTACTGCGCAACTTATCGTCATTCCTTGTGGGAACAGCTGATCTAACAGGTATGTGTGCTTTGTTTTCCGGTTTGGTCAGCAGAATGGAAGCCTGATGTTGTCATTCAATCTAGGTTCAGTACCATGCGAGCTTTACAAATTGCCTGGTCTGCAGTCTCTGATAATTCATGAGTGCCCTGGGCTGGAAACTGAATACATCCTTCAAGATGTCATTCGCAACACAAGACAGCTTCGTAGGCTTATGCTATCAAGCCAAAGCAGTGGGACAGCAATGTCAATTCCATGTAAGCAGGCATGCTAGCATGACATGTGGAAGGGTGGTTGCAAACAAGGATGACTCACTTTCTAGACTGCTTTTGATACAGCTGAAATTGGCAAGCTGACAGAACTGAAATTCCTCACTTTGAGGGACTGGAAAAATCAGGGCACTATCCCGAGTGAGCTTGGGCAGTTGACAAAGCTGGTAAGGAAAGTCCGAGCAATCATATTTGACTTTGAATAGATTACGGTATGCAAGTACACTGATCTTGCATATACATATCAACAGACCGCCCTGGACTTGCATGGGAACTCTGTCTCTGGCATTTTGCCACGTGAGGTCTTTGAACTGACAGGTGAGAGCAGAGACATGCGGTTGTGTTGTATCGTACTCGTGTTGACCTTTTCCACCTGAATTCACCTTTGTTTGCTTTTCTCAGAGCTGACAATCTTTGATGTTGGCTCCAACCAGTTGGAAGGAGCAATGCTCCCTGCTCTTTTTTTCAAACTTTCCCACTTGAAGTTCATATACATCAACAACAACCTGTTCTCGGGCACTATTCCTACTGAAGTGGGTCAACTGTCTGGTCTCAGGATACTAGAATTTCAAAGTACCAACCTTCTGGCACCCTCCCTACAGAAATACTTATGCTGGAGAACTTGACCAGCTTGGTAGTCACCGACACATCCTTGCGGGGCAGCATCCCTGAAGAGCTGTGTGACAGAATGTACGAGCAGAAAACGAAATGCTTCGGTCCGTGTAAAGTCTTGTCAGTGAAAACCAACACAACAGTCTGCCATGGAACTTCCCTGTGTGGCTGTGATTGTGGTCATTGCAAACGAAACTAGCCAGTGTGATGCAGTTACTCATTTGCGCAGGGGCAAATCACATTCACACCGAGACACCCAAGACTTGGATATTCAAGTAGTTTCAATTGCCCCAAGTGAATTGCGAAAAGCCATGCGAAAGCCAGCATCGGGGCAAGCATCATTACTTCTCTGGAGCTCTAGAGGATCCCACTCCTGGAGCCCCACTTGATTCCTCCTTTCAGAAAGCAGCATCGCTTTGGATGAATGTGTATGGAGACGCAGCTACAAATCCAGAGAAGGCCACCTGTGGCCTCCGCGGAACTACATCCACTTTCCGGAAGAGCAGAAACAGGTCCAGCAAACGTGGTAGGACCATGGTGAAGCGGGCCATCGGCCATCAAAAGCTGCAGGATCGTCGTGAAGCGGTACTCCAGGATCAAAAGCTAGAACAGAAAACACGACTGCAATTTGGGCTTCATCTAGCAAGAGTCAGTCAGGTAGAAGGAGCGGAAAAAGCCATCCGCCGAAGAGCAAGACGCTTGTTGCCTCAGGGCGGGCTTGGTGGTTGTGACTGAATGTGTTGCTGTTGTTGTTAGTGCACCTGCTTGGTCGCAGGGTCGCGGACTCGGAGGGCATAGTTTGGTTTGGCATTGTGTTGCCTGTTTTGGTCGTTCCGTGTATAAAGTGGCGCTCCTTTTAAAAACTAGCAAGTCAGGCAGCACCACCACTGACATGCAACCGTTTCGGTCGATGGTGGTGGCGGATGCAGCGGGTGTTTCCTTTTAACATACAATTTTCATTAGTACTTGAAACCTTTCTTTGTTTTTGGCAAGACGCAACCGAACGTATTCAACATACCACGCGGCACGAAACGATCGATTCATAGAAGCCATAAATCCTACTATCCAAAATTGCAGAGATTACCAATAGCTTGTCTCCATTCCTGCTTCGCAACCCACCAGTCTCTCATTTTATTCATTTCTGCTTTTGTTGGAGAGTTTGGAGTACCTTTTTGGCCATTTTCAGGTACCGTTTCTTCATTTCTTCCGCAGCAATACGGTATGGATTGTGGGGGTCACTGTTGTAGAGCACCGCATTGCTGACCATCAAATCCACATCGGCAAAGAATTCCTTCAACGTTTTGTATTCCATCTTGTTTACTTTTTGTTGAATGTACGTCAAGTTCATCTGTGGAAACATCGAGAAAAAAAGAAAGAGGCAAATAATATGGTTGGTGAGATCAAGCGCAAATTGCATAAGACAGTTTCCCGCTGTGCTGATGATTGATTTTGCTCACCGGAGTATTAATGACATCAAAATAATCCGGTGCCCCCATGGCGGCACAATTGGCTCGATCAATGACAATGCGGAATGGATTGGTGGAATTGAGATTGACAAATTCCATGTCCCACAATTTCTTGAAAATGGGACTGTAGAGTTTATGAAGCGCCTGTTCGGGTGTTTCGGCGGCCTTTCGTTTGCGCGCCAATTCTTCTTGTGCACGTTGTCGTT
This sequence comes from Seminavis robusta, assembly GCA_903772945.1. Classification (NCBI taxonomy): domain Eukaryota; phylum Bacillariophyta; class Bacillariophyceae; order Naviculales; family Naviculaceae; genus Seminavis; species Seminavis robusta. The sequence goes on from CAICTM010000169.1 coordinate 57,992, forward strand.
CTTCCTCTTCGCGTCGTCTCCGCGCCGCTTCTCGAGCTCGTGCTTGTGCTCGCTGTCGTTCCAAATCGGCATTTTGTCGTGCGGCTTCCGTCTTTTCGGCGGCCGATGTGGGGGATTTGCTTCCACTTGTGTTAGTAGTACGATGATGATGATGATGATGATGATGCGTCTTTTTCTTTTCCGCTTGCAGTGTCATGGCAATCCCTTCAAAGTGTTTCTTGCGCTCGGTTTCGTCCATTCCGTTGCGGGCGGGAATGGCCGCCAGTGTGGCTTCCAACAGACCCGTTTGTTCGTGTTCCTTGGCTTCGCGCAACGTCAAGGCAGCTCTCATTTTTTCTTCTTCCAGTGGTTGTCGTTGGGCAATGCGATCGTAGGGATCCTTTCCTTCGGTGACAGCTAAGAATCCTTCCACTCGTTCGCGCAATCGAGATCCGACGCGACGGTAAAACTTGTCCTTGACCAACACGGGCCGTCGCGTCGTCACGGTGCCATTCAGAATCAAACGTTTGTAGTTGGGGTCCAATGGTTCTCGTCGATTCAAGGACTGCAGTGCTTGACGTAGACTCTTGCGGAGGTCGTCTTCATTCTGACCACTCTTCTTGGGAGATTCCGTTGCCATGGTTGTATTTAGACAGATAGATTCTAGTATAACAACTAACCAAGATACGACTGTAGAGACACAATAATGGCATGAAGGCTCGGAGCGTGGAGCGAGCTGCTGTTTGGGTCAAAGATTTGGTTTGATCCTTTCTACGGTTGGGTTGGGGTTCACAGAGAGCCAACACAGGCTGCATGGCGTTTGGACTCCCGCACTGTGCAGTAATCCCACGGTACTGGGACCGAACCAAGCACCTTCCAAGGTGCCTTTGCCTTCGTTGCATACTACCTGGTACAACCGACGCATTTACAGGTTGCCTTGGTTGCACGGTACGGTGGCAGGTCAAGGGCGGTCTAGCTAGCAGCTACTAGCTAGAGTGGAGGAGTTATACGGAAGCCGGCAGGGGACCAGGTTGGTTCAACTCTACCTACCAGGCACTTGAACTGCAACAGCACCTTGCTAACCCCCGTTCGAACTGGCTCGTGGAGGTATTGTCGTGTCCTGGGAGCAAGCAATGAATAGCAAGAGTAGAAAGCTCACAAAACCAAAAAGCAACAAACAAAAACACAACAAACAAAAGGGAAACTTACGACAGCGCTACCTTATCCCACAAGCAACAAGAACCACTGCAAAACCAAAACCAAAACCAAAACGCAAAACTACCTCTCTCTATCTACCGACAAACCAATCAAGAACAACAAAACCATGAAATTCTCTGCTATGATCCTCCAAACTGGTGTCATTGCATCTCTCCTTTTGCACAGCGGGGAAGCTCGTTTGGGAAACAAGAATGATGATAGTAACAAAGCACGGGCACTGGATAGTACATCGCCCCAAGACTGTGCAACCGCGTTGCAGTCATATCGGGATAGCAGCGGAGAAACCTACACTCAAGTTCAGATGGCATGTCTGCAGTCTCCAACCTGTGCTGCAGCTGCTCCAATTTGGATCCCAAATCAAGGCGCCGCCCCGATGCACATTGCCTGCAACTTTACGGAAACAACTGCCCAAACCGAGTTTAGTGACTGCGAGACACAAGAATCGGAAGTGTCCTCCGCATTGGGCAACTTGGTGGACTTTCCAGTGCGCAATGACGCCATCGGCCCCGATGTGGCTCTTTTAAAGCTCTACAATATGGAAAACACAAACTACCACAATGACATGGGAATCGAATGGGGCATTACCAAGGGTTGTAATAGTGACAACCATGTGTATCTTCTCTACAAGAACAGAGAGGATGGAGGAGAAGAGGGACTGTATACTGTGGTTGGATACCAGACCTTGGAAACCTTTGTAAACGGAGAATTTGTCCATGGTAAAGGATTTGTGGAAGGAGAAGGTGTCAGTGGCATTGCCCCTGGAAGTGATTGTCCCTTTGGTCATGAGAAGTCACTTGAGTTATTGGGATCCTGTCAACTGGTAGAAGAGGAATCAGAGGAATCAGAGGAATCTGGAAACAGTAAACTTCTCAAGTCTCCGGACAGGCTAAGGTTAGAGAGTGGAGACGTCAAGGCTCCGAAAACAAAGGTTGCCGCAGCCAATAGTGCAGGTGATGAACAGGGAGCAGCAATCCAGGCAGCAAACATGGCAAATCCTCAAGACTGTGCCGCTGCATTGCAGACATATCGTGAAAGTAGTGGAGAAGCCTACACCCAGGTACAGTTGGAATGTGTGCGGTCATGTGCTGCTCCAAGTCGTCTTGTCGATGCTGTTGCCATGCAGAAAGATACCTCTGCTATTGTGTGCAGCTTTACAGAACAGACAATCCATTCAGAATGGAGCAACTGCGAGACAACTAGCACCCAAGAAGAAAAGGACTTGGGCAGCTTGACTTTCACTGCAACAGTTAATGATTGGATGACTGGCTTCCCAATGATTAAAAATGTGCCCGGCTATGACTCCACTGAAAGTATGGAATGGGGTGTCACCATGGGCTGTGGCAATGATGAGCATGTCTATCTCTTGTACAGGAATAGCAATGATGAAGGAGAAGATGCTCTGTACACTGTTGTCGGGTACCAAACCTTGGAAGCTTTTCTGCAGGAACGTGAATTGGTTGATGGAAAGGCAGGGATTAGAGGGGAAGGAGTCAGTGGCATCGCTCCTGGCAGTGATTGCCCCGTTGGACGCGACGATACAACTGACTTGTTGGGATCATGCCAATTCATGGGTTAAGTCCTTCATTACTGGCCAGTATTGCAGCTCGGAAGACGAAGCAAGCAACTGTAGGCGGTGCGAAGTAAAACCTATAAACTAAGTCCAAAACAACTAACCGCCAACGAACAACTTGCACTGCAGCCCTGATTGATAAAAGTACAACCCCTGGGGCAACACTTTTGATAAAGGCGGTCCGCCCAACACCACTACTTGAACCAGAGTCGTCGCTCCATGGTCTGCTTGTTGTCCAACGGCGACACCGACATTTTGCCATATCCGCGGCTTTCCTTTGTCTTGCAACCAAACTTCAGAAGTGGTACCTGTAGGCAACATCCGCAAGGTTGTCGTGCTGGGCGGAACAGCAGCATCAATTTGGGTACTCTCCCTATCTTTCGCAATCATCAGTACTTTAACTTGAGCAGGGATCGTCGACGAGGTATTCGCTGCAAGGGCACGAGCAGAACTGCTGGATTCACGGCCAAGAAGAAGAAGACAATATCCAACTTGTCTCGGTTTGCGATGATGGTCTCTATCCATTCTTGGTAGGAAGCCATGCCATTAAGCAAGCGCTTGCGACCTGCTCTGTTGATTGCCAGATTCAACTGCAAGACCTTGTTCGCGGTGAGCACACTTTCGTCACCGTGAATCACAAGGTACTCGAGGGTATCGTTGTCTTTGAGCGCCTTGGCAAACGACATGGCAACACATGGTGGCATTTCCGGTACGCCTCTCAGATTCTGTTCTTCCAAATGCAGCTCCAGTCGGCGGAGCGTACGGTTGTGTTTCAAAGCTTCCGCAAACGAGAGTAAATTGTGCCTCCAAACGGCCAGGGAAAGGCTTTCCAACGTGCTATTTGTAGCCAATGAGTTAATGATTGTATGTATGGTTCTTTGTGTTCTGAGAAAACTTTGACCATATCGGTTTACTTCCAACCAGCTTGGTGGTCTTCTTCTTCTGATGTTGTGGACAACCTGTCGTATACCCTTGAGAACATGGAATGGCTGTTGCACTGACAGATGCTTCAAGCTCGAGGAGAATGACCATAGTTCTTCCAGGGCGACACAGAACGATTCAAGGCGCTGTCCTCGGGGTATTCTGATGTCTAAGCTCACAGATGTCAGTTGGGGGCAGGTAGATAGAAACCGAATAAAGTCCCGGAACCCTTCCTGGTCACACAGTCCAGTAAACGTCAGCTCTAGATCCTTCAAAAATATCTTTTCCAGGATAGGGTGATCCTTTATAGCTTCTGCGAGAGCCTCCCCGTGATCCCCTTGCAGATAAACGTTGCAAAGATGAAGACTGACGAGGGTATTTCGTGTCTGCTGTAGAATGAGAGACAGGGCAGTGACCGGGATCTCAAACAGCAGGTCTTCCACTGTAAGACTGACGAGAGGCCAACAACCCCATTGCCTGTCTCCCAAGTACGTCCCACTAAACAATACCCAAACCAAAGTGTCCTCATGTTGACGTGCCCCCGTTTCATTGTAGGCTTTGCTCCGAATTCGAAGATTCCGAGGAAGCGTCGATCTCTGGTTCGATTCCACTATCGTTTGTAAGCACTCCAATGCAGAGGAAAGGTCATCTCTGCTTCCAATATCTAACGAGAGAGTCTGGGAATAGTGGTCTGCCATGGTCGAGGAGTGCATCATGGCTCGAGCTTACTTATACAATCGTTCTGCTGTAGCTAGCCATCGTGATGAGGTTGCTTCTTTTGTTCTGTTTTGTGTCGTGTGTGGATTGAGATCTTTGTAGGGATGGGGATAGAAAAGACAGCCGGAAGGGCTGAAATACATCTTGTTAGCCGTCTTGTCGTGTCCTCACTCAACAAACGAGCTTGGATCCCTCCCCTCGAGCTCTGTCCCCATCCTCATCTTAGCTCTCTCTAATCCATAGTAACTTCCCTCTTACTACAAACGAGCTTGGATACGGTAGAATGCACACCGAAGCAACCTGTTCACCTCCAACCCACATGAGGCCGCTCGTCGCGATGACAGCTGAAAGAAACCAACCAAACTAGTCCAATGGTGGTAGCTGTGGCGGAGACCTTCAAGTTATTGTATTTGTTCGCCACAGGATGAAGTTTGACTGTCAAGTTGGGTATCGCCGAGTTTGCGCGAGCTCCTCCGAGCCTACAATGAGATGACTCAGTGCCAAGCCGCGCTACTTCCTTGCAGAAATTGCGCTAAATTGTTATCATAAAGTAAAATATTCAAAATTTCACAAAACATGAAGAGTGGAGCCACAGCCATTCAATTGACAGTGGATTGAAGACTGGGCCCACTTGTAGGGAGCAAGCAATGACCTTTCTAAACGGACAACTCCCCTTCAATGTCTACCTCTTCCATTTCTGGAGTGTCTTCGGAGCATGTACTCTTTGAGTCTTGAGGGAAAACACCCATGGCAAGTTCTGATTCTTGCTTTTCCAGCTGATTGGTCGTGTCAACTGCAGCATCAGCAAACCAATCGGCAAAGGCCTGGTTGGTTTCTTCATCAACAATGGGAGGCTTCAAGGTGGGATCATTTCCATACTTTTGGGCAAAGTAGAGAATCGCAAAGGTGGCAGCCAACATTGCATAGCCAACAGTAAACATCCATTGTTCCCCGTGGTCCCAGCACTCAACAGAGCTCGTGCACACTTCCAACTCCTCTTCTCCTGTACAGGATGTAACTGTGCTGCATTGTTCCCATGTAGGCTCGGAGAAAGTATTAAATCCAGCCTCAGGAACATGGATGATTCCGAAAAGAGCAAAGCCAGCTCCAATCAAGGACCAGACAGCTGCCATGGACCAGTGACGATCAATCACTTTAACAAGCATTGCCACCCACACAAAGGACACCAAGAGAGCACCTCTCTTCCAGGCCAAGACTCCAAACCAGCTGTCCAAGCCTGTCACATTGATGTTGCCTCCAAATTCATCTTGGATAGGGCTCCTATTCGCAACATTGACAACCCAGTCATAGATGGAGGGGAACAGACTGTTTTTGTTGATTGATGATTGCATAGTCAAGAACATTTATGTCAGCATCAGAAAGCAAGCTGCACCAGTCAGATCAAATCAATCTTTACACGTACCCAACCACATAGGCAGCATAGTGTCTTGAAGGGATGAAATTGAGAGCCTCCTCATTTACTGCAAGACCAACGAACAGGACGATGGGACCAATGGTGGCTTGGTTAACAATGGATTGCATCAGAGCCAGAATTCCAAACCAAGATAGCAGGAGGTAAATTATTCCATTGGTCAGACTGTATCCAGTTTGAGCACCACTCTTCTTGTGAGCAGGGTGGCCCTGAATGAAGCAAAACAAGGCAGGTGGCATATGAGTTCTGTTCTTTGGACATCATGCAGGAAGGATTGTATGTTTGTATGTCGAATTGAAGCAGCCATTCACTTACAATGTACAGTGTAGTTCCAAAAGGACTTCCAAAGAAGCTGGCAAGCATCTGATGAAATGAAAGAAAGGAGGAAGGAAGGGTCGTGAGGTTGCTGGGTTCTACGCACTCCGCTTCTCATTTGTTGAGGTTACTTCAGACTCACTGTTCCGATTCCATCAACAATCATACTTTCCCTCACAGGGTATGGATCTCCAGCCTGTTTAGCACTGACCAAACACATCAAAGAGGTTGCTGTGGCAGAGATTCCAATGGGGATGACAATGCCCATGTAATCCTTGACCATTCCAAAATCAGCAAAAAGATCATTGGCTGACCAATGAGGTCCATACCATTTGACCAAGTCAGCAGCATCCTGCACTGCTTGTCCTTCATTGATTCCGGTGGCCCATCCTAGAGCGACGCCAACCAAAATTACCTGGAGCGCTTCAGGCATGCGAAAGGAACCAAAGCCAAGGCGGACTCCAGCATACCATCCCAGGAATACCCACAAGATGCAATTGTATCCGACAATAGGTGCGGCCAAACTGTTGGTGACTTGTTCAAGACCCAAAAATGCAACTCCAATGCCAGCAATTGGAACCAATAGTGCTGCAGGTGGTACAACTTTGAGGATAAAGGGTCCAAAAAATGCCAATACAGTAGAGATGAGTCCGGTGATAAAATTGGCAGCGAGTGCCACCTTGTATGCCATATCAAAGGCTTCAGCAGGACCCTTCTCTCCAACATTGGCAAAGTAGACAGGGTACATGATGTTGAAGACAAAGGCAAAGGCTGCAGGTGTGTTGAGTCCATAGGGTTGGGCAGTATATGGGCGCCCCCAGGCTTTCGTCAATCGAATGGCCTGCCAGGAGTAGTAGGCATTCCCAAGGACCATAGTCAATCCTACTCCGGGTACGATTCTAGCCCAGATGATGTCATTGATAGAATCCATTGGAGCACCAAAATTGCGCATGTCTTGAATGGCGAACAAAGCTCCCAGGAGGGTAGAGAGATTGTCAAAGAAGATCTGTTTAGATTGAGGAAGGATGGTGTTTGGGGTGAGGATACAAAACTCATTCAGGTCCAATCTTTGTTTGTCATTTCCTATTTCCTTGCTTGCTTACCTGTGTGAGACTGCCCCAATCTCCTCCTCTCATAGTGAGACCATTCTTGAAGTCCATGAGTTGCTGAATGACTCCTCCAGCTTTGGAGACAGGAGCGGGTGCGCTTTCGGTGCTCTGCGTACTGATGGCTTGCTCTTGCATGGTGGACGAAAGTGGAAAGCTTAGGAGGTATTCGAAGACAGAAGGAGAGTTTCAAAGGAGTTGATTTGTAGCTTTTTTGCTTTTTGTTTTGTTGCTGGTTGGGATTGTGAGAGCATGATGATACGATTTCCCTGGCATCGGCATCCAAGTTTCACTGAAAGATCGAAACAGTGGCCCCACTCACTCAATGCAAGATGGGTACAAGCGTGTACCAGGTACCTGGTACCATACCAGTACGACAGCACAGCCACGCAGCCCGGTGCTGTTGGCAGTTTCCAGTTCTGGTGTTCCAGTGACACGTCCCGGAGTCTCTGCACTTAGCAACTCATTGAAGAAAGTGTTGAGAACTGTGTTTAGGATGTCCGATCTGGCTTCGTGGGATCAAACCAGATCGATCCGAAGACCCCACTGGAGTTTCCAACTGACCACGCTCACGCTATTTTATTAATAGCTAGCTGGCCAAACAGAACAAGAAGCCGTGGGTCGTGGGTCTTTGCCCGCCTCAAGCCAAAAAGGCATCAAAAATCCAGGGGAAAGATACACTAGACTAGTATATCAAAATAGCTAGCTAGCAAGCTTGCTTGGTACTGTACCGACTCATTGAAAGGTACTGGTAATGAGAAATTCAAAGTTGACCTAGCCATTATTTCTTTCTGTTATCTGTTTGAGATGAGTGTTAAACCTATAGTTGCCATTTGAAAGTAGAGCATTAACAGATAATTCGGACTATATACCCACAAGTGAAGGTTTTTGGCAGCTTAATGGGAAGATTTAACGCAATGACTGAATGACTTAAAGGGAATGACTGAAAGAATAGGTATACACGAATGAAATTGGTGCAGGTTTCAAAATGAAAAATCCTCATTTCCACCGTGTTGAGAATTGGGGAGTGCTTGTTCTCCACAGGAAAGTGACAAAATCGCCAAACAAATGTTACAGCCCCATGCAGAACAACAAGGGGAATGAGGCCGTAGCATTTGTTTTTATGTTTTTACATCTTCTGGTCAATTTATTCCACTCCCCAATTACATTACCACACTCTTTCAATGCGTCGGTAGGTAGTATCGTAATAGTGATGGGCATGGGATCTAGCTAGTTTTGGAACTTACAATGCAAAAACGGATAAAGTAGGGTCGGCTTACTCTCTAAGTTTAAGGGGACGATATGGTTGCTCGCGCTCACATGCTTACGAGTGAGTGGTGGCAAGACGCAAAAATGAGCACAGTCGTACTCTGGGTAGGAACAATGTATGGCATAGGACCAACAAAGGTTAAGGCTAGCAAGAAACCACCTTGGTTATCGACCTGGTTCGAAACCTTTATTTTACTGTATAAAATAGAGTACACAAGGTTCGATCAAGGTTGACTGCCGTTTTCGATCGATTTTAGGTTGGGGAACTATGACCCTTAAGTAAAAATCTAATCAACGGCTATTTTTCCGCACCTCTAACGTCATAACGGTTTGGATTTTTTTCAGCGACCATGTGTGAAAATTTCATTTCCTACTCAACGCTGAGTAGGCGTAAACTCTCGAATTTGTACGATTCAATCCAATTTTACTTTTGTTTGATTCGTGAGCTATGCCCAGTGCCGAAATAGCGTAATTCCTTAAATCCATCTGTTTCTGAGGGGCAGCAACTGAGTCCGTGCAATATATTTTGAGTTTGATATCGCAATTCGGAATAGATGTATGCGTTGGTCTGTGATGTGATTCGAATTTGGATAGATGTGCTTTGCGTTGATGTCAATCGTACGAACGAAGTAGTAAACCGTATCTTTAAGCTACAATAATGAAACCTCAAATTCTTGCACAAATCGTATGACATATAGTTGTTCTAGAATTTGATTTATCACAATTGTTGCTAGCTGTCGGGGTTCTTAGCTAACGGAAGCTTAAGAGTGGAGGAACGGAGTTGACACCAATGCGAAGGCTGAAATCGACCGATCGACCAAAGCAACTTCATTCATTCCTCACTTCTGCACTCATAATTTCCAACCAACAAAGCTTGAAACTGACCTATCTTCATTTACCTTCTTACCATGACGGTCCATTCCAACCTCCACTACTTCCACCATGACCACCCATCGATCCTCCAAGTGCCGGCATCTTCTGATCGTCGATCTCATCTTCATCCGGACTACTACCCATGACCATGACGCCGTTTCCTTGTGGGGTAAGTGCCGATGGTTGACGTGGAACGTATTGTGTCGCAAAGAGTACTTGCTCACGAAATACTCCCATTTCCGCTTTGTACAGACCACGTGGATCGACCAACGATGCAAAACCTTCATGAGCAAAATGAAGACCATGACCAAAGTTGCGTCGAGGTGGGACGGCACTGCTGACGGGATAGGCAGTACGTGGAGCGACGTAGGATTGACGCCGAAGACGTTCAAGTTCCATCCGTTCTGGATTCATTGCCATCATTTGTTGCGAACGAAGGTATTCGAGTTCCTGCCGTTCGGATTCGGACAACCCATTGCCGAAACTTCCTTGATGAGGCAGCGGCACAGCGGAACGACCAACGGGCATCATGACTGGTCCCCCACGGCACTCTTCATGGGAATATCCCATCGTGCGCCCGATGGAATATTGAGGCGGATATTCTTCCGTGGAAGGTGCACGTTGAATCGTCGAAGTACCCGTGGATCGATCAGGATTGGTGGTGGTTTCGGGTGGTGACTTCCGTTTTTTGTTATCTCCAACCGTGGACTTGGCAATGGCGGCAAACCGACTGGCATCATGCACGGCCGAGTGCTCATTATACTCACCTTGAGTATTGATGTTCTTGTGACGCATGAACTTGGCAACCACATGTGGGTCAACGTTCTGTCCCTTCATGACAGTGCAAGCTTTGGCTCGGATGGCCTGACCTGTACCAGCTATTTCGGCATTCTGGACACCAATCAGGGCACACAACTTCTTGAATTGGGAGGTGATGGCATTGTGACCGATGTTCCCGGGATGACGGTTCATCGAGACGTTGGCAGGCTTGTACCAAATGTCATAGTCAATGATGGGTTTCGGGTCATGTGGATTTTGGGCATTGTACTCTATGTCACGGAGTTTCATGGCGGCATTCTCCTTCTGCCGCTCCTTTTCAGTCATTGGGTAGGCGTAAAAGCTGACTTGATCAGGATGGGTATGACTCAAGTACGTGTCCCACCAAGCGATCATCTTCCACGCGAGTCCATTTTGGTCGATGAAGGTATTGACTCTTTCATGATCGGGAGGAAGCTTGGTAGACCCAAAAGTCAGTTGGTTGGTCTTATCTCAAGATACGAACATGCCGCGCCAAGGAGTACCAACAAGATCCGAACCACCGGCTTCTTCTTTCGAGAATATTCCGCTGCGACAATGGGAAAGAAGGGCATTGTAATGATCCATTTTGCCACGGAATCCACTACCATACGCATTGGTGGCCATGGCGACACGCAAGACATCCCATGAATCGGTGATCTTGAGAACTCCATTCGCAATTGCATCACACATAAGCCCCATGAAGTCTTCTTTGATGCGTCGTCGATTGGGTTGGGCCCCAAAGGACGGATCTTTCTTGTGTTGCTTATTCCAAATGGTGGAAACTACCCCGCGAAGTTCTCCAGGTCCGTTGAAGTGATTGTTGAATTCAAACATGATCCCTTTCGAGTGAAACACATTGTACGTGTTCTGCAAGTACTTTTCCAAACTGACCGGTTGCATGGGCTCGCCGACGGTACCTTTGGCGCCCGTTTTCTTCACAATATTGGTAGCAACCACGATGGATGCCGAGTTCATGATCTTCCGCTTCCATTCGGTCATTTCTCCACCCACAATATTGAAGAAGGCGTAATCAAGATCGACAACATTGCGACTGAAATCATTGTACTTGACTGGTACAACTTGAAGAAGTGGTTCCGCAAAACTCCCACCAAACTGTCGAAGAGTGTCGAAAAAGCGTGCCTCCTCTGAAGCCTTCCGCTTTTCAACTTTCGCAGTGTTCTTTCCACGTGTGGTGTTGTTCACAGTCTCAACCAGAGAAGGATCCATTCCATCATATCCTTTCTCTTCGATGAGGGCAAGAACATTTGCAGCAACAGAATTGGGTGGAGCTTCTCGCCCTGGAAGTCGAGAAGGGTTGTGAGTTATACGGGGAAGAGGGCGAGAAAGAGATGGAGCGGAAACTTTCTTTGGAGCAGCCTTCTTTTGCTGGTCACTCTTGTACGGATTCACCCTTGGCGTTACTGCGGATGGTGGTTGCACTTCCCCAGGAATGACAAAAGCCTCTGGTGGTTCTGGCATTTGTCCAAAGTGACGGTCTTGTCGGTAAAAGCGATCATCAAAGGTGGAAAAGTTGATGTGTCGCTGATTCTCTTCGTGTCGGGCATCCTTCTTCTTTTGAGCTTCCATACGACGACGTTTGGACCTGTCTTGAGCCTCTTCTTCTTCAGGAGGAGCAGAGTTTCTAAGACCAAGAAGAACACCAGCATTCTCTACTTGCGACATGGTGGCATTGGAGAAGAGGTTTTCCTTGTTGGCATTGCGAACCATGGCCGTGGAATTCATGATCTCTGGAGAGCCTTGGAATTCTGTTTCTTCATTGGAGTTCCAATCTACATCATTTTCGAACTTCACTTGCTTCACAAGGCTAGGAGGAGGATGAAAAGGATCACAGTCTCTTGCGCCCATGAATACTGCTTCTCCTTTATTGACGCGAGAGAGAACTTTTTGACCACGTGTCACAGGTGGTTGAACAGAAAGAGCAGCACCGATCATCGACTTGGGAGAACTGTCTTCTTCATCATCCTCATCCTCGCTTTCACTGGAGCTAGAAGTGGGTGGAGTCTTGAGAGTCAAAGGAGGTGATGATGGAGTTGGTGAGTGAGCAGGTTCAATCAAAGTATCAACCGTCCCATTGACCGTGGCTTCTTCGATTGCTGCTAGTTGTGACGAGAACGATCCTTCTACTTGGAAGCCTCCATTGCGTCTCATCGAACGCCGACTCATGGTGGAACAGAAAGGACTTCACTTCACTCGCTCAAACTCTCGTCGTCTCAAACTCTCGCTCTGCAAATGGTTGTCCTCTTCGATTGCGATTGTGTCAGAGCAAATTGCACCGTCTATTATTGAGGATGGCAAATGATGACTTGCTTGTAAGTGAATAAGCCTACTAATCTATTGATGAATACTCCGAGTTGTATGAACCTGGGCGTTAACCGTCGGTTGGTTTCCCATAGTAACATACCTTCCACTTAGGAGCGCTCGGGCGGGACCTCCGACCTCGGCCAGTAACCTCCGACCATCGGCTCGCGCCTCGGTCTCGGTTACTTAAGGCCTCGGTCTCGGTCCGCCCTTGCCTTCCGGTCTCGGTTTCCTAAGCATGAAGGTCTGTTCTCTATAAAATACCTTGGCCTTAAGGAAAATGCAAGTTGAGGGCACTGGCCTTCGGCTGGCTGTCCTTTTACGAAGTGACACGATCGTGGTGGAAATCCAAGCACCAGTACGACAACAACAACAAAAACAACAACAACAGTGACAGCACCAAGCGACCACGCTCCTACCTAGAACTTGTTCTGCTGTTGGCGAGGTCTGCATCTTGCTCTACTAACTATCCCAGGTAGAAAGAAAGGTCCATTCAACCAAACATCGATTCACGATGGACGAGAGAATGGAGAAGGACCCGACCGACGAAACAAAGGGATCATTGCCTTTACTAGCTAAAATTGAGGAGTTTGTGAAGACGATCCAGAAGACTTCGGGGACGACACGGAATTGGTTCCTCTGACGGATGAGCTCAAAACGGTCTTCGGAACCAAAGAGCTTAAAACAGAAGAAGAACTCCATGACTTCATGAACAAAGCAGGTATAGCGGATTTCCCAGTCATTCTAGTGGATGAAGGTTTGTACCTGAGAATGCCAACAGATCAACATAACCGGTTCACTTCCAGGACAATCTTCAAGTTTGCCTCGCGGCATGGGCAATTTGGATACGTCACAGGGACTCACAATGTTCACCTGTCTTCGACGAACGATTTTCGGCATCGAGAACCGCACGTTAGTTTCTTCGGTGCCCCTCGCTGCGTAGAGGACGAGGACGGGGACTTGGGTCCCTACGATGATGGAGCAGTTCCCGATGTTGTGATTCAATTTAGTTGGAGAAACAAGCGTGGATATGAGGAGGATGCCATAGATGAAATGATGAACGATGCGGTAGAAATCGAGAGAGGCCCGAAAAGTGTGACTTGTCCGCGAGTTGGTTTTCTCATCAAAGTCCGTTTCAAGAAGAAGCGAACACTTCAGAATGCCCTGAAGGGAAGCAAAACGCAAGACATGGGGGGCCTTGATCTGTATCGGTTGCCTCATGGCACCACCGTCGATGATGCAATCAATGGAACTGGTGGAGCTAGCAAGGTCACCTATGTTCCTGGGGGGCCGGATCATCACATTGACATTACCGCACAGGATTTGGGATTCCCTGGCACGCCACCAGTGGCGTGGAATGGGTTCCAAATTCAAATGTCCCGCATATTCGTTGAGATGGATACTTATCACAAGAAGCGTCAGCAAAACCTTCTTGCCTGCTAGAGGTGAGCTAAGCAAGCAAGTGACATGGAAATTAGGATCGTGTCTTCCCCCAAGTCCACCACCAGTGATGCGAATATATGGCTTGTGGTTCCATTATCGTCTCTAACATGAGTGGCTTTGAATTGTACTTTTGTATCTGGTTGTTAGGTGTGGGATTTGGAATTCTTGCCAAGTTTGATCCCAAACTTTGTCGCATTTGTTGGCCTCGTCGATGGCTTCCCAAAAAGTCTACTCAATGCTAGTCTTCGTTTCATTCAATGCATGCAGTCCGGTCTTGGTTGGTTTGAGTTGGGATGAGTCATCATTGTCAATTGGGGTGAGGGCTTCCTTCCTCTTGATATCAAGAATGCCGTGAATGATGTCGAGGCTGGTATCGGAACCCAGGTGACTGCTTGGGAAGAGGCCTACCAGCGTCAAGTCCGTCCTTGGAATCAGCAGCAGCAGCAGCAGCAGCAGCAGGGCGGTGTGCCTCCTGGTCAGTGAGGAGATGGACGATGATACCGCTCCTGTGGCAGTCGAGCTAGGTATTGTTTGATTTTAAGATTTATTAAATTTGGTGGTTGCGGCTTTGCAAACCTCGTCCTCTAGAATACAGGCTCAGTCGCCACCGGACTGGATATAAAGGGGGACCGAGCGAATCTCCAAGATTCGATTCATTCGAATCACTATAGTAAAACAGTAAGGGACACGAGGCGGTAATAATAGTATCGCCCTATCACGTGTAAGCACAGATATCCGGGACGTCATTATGATTTGTTCTACGGTTAATAGCCTAAGAGAGAGAGAAGAGGAGCCAATTATTTTAGAGGCTCTACTTCGGGAGGGGAGGGTTACTAAACAGGATATCGCAGAATGCAGAATATTTTAGAGACAGATATGCGAGTATTCCTTATTGGATGTTACACCCACAAAAAACCAGGAAGCCTGCTACGGTTAGCGATAGACTCAACATGTACAAAAATAGCTATAAAGCTCCTAATTCAGCACCGTTATTTTCAATTGAGAGTTCTTCTTGGAGTTCACTCACTAAACAGGAGAAATCATCATTGTTAAGTTGGGTGCACTCGAACTCAGAAGGGACTGCGGCGTCGTCATTTAGAATGAAGACTCCTTTGATGTATGGGTTCCCGCGGAGGGACATTCTGTGGACAAATATTAGATAGGCCATTGCTCCTTGATTCCACGTGTGTTCCATGAACGCGTCTTGGTCCTTGTCGTTTGAAGGGAAATAGAACTTTAGGGCTACGGTCATGTTGGATGCAAACTTTATTTCTTCTCATAAATTTTATGAGACTTAGATGAGTTTTGAATTGTGGGCAAACATGAGTGCGACAACTAAACATTACCAATTCATATTGTTCTTCAACTTCAAGAAGAATGGAAAGGGGCGACCACAAGCCCAGAAATGGCGGGAGGATGCGTTGGCTTACCTGGTGAGACTGTTTGAGAATAAGGCGGGATTTGCCTGTATTGCTCGAGACGAGAACAAGTCCTCTCTCTTATTAAGGGGGTACGTGAACCTTAAATCACCTTGTAGAGCTGCCTATCTCAAGGGATTGCTTGGAAAGTACAGCGCCTGTAAACCGTCCTATTTTGGAGAGATGGTAAGCCTCTGTCGGCTTGTTCATATCGATAGGGATTTAACGACCGTGGGACGGTTACAACTAAATGGAGCAAACCCTGTATGCAAACCATTTGCAGGCGATCCTAAGTTCTTTTTGAAGGTTCTGCTTGATTCCATAGATAACTTTTTCACGGGAAGCCGAATCGAATCGAGGAGCTTCCCCTCTGAATCTGTCACTACAAGAACCACACTGATAGCAACAAACACATCCAATCGGTCATACCTATACCATTACACTATCTATTAGCACCATTAGAAGCATTGAAACGAAGCGAAAGGACCTCAGGAAGCCTGTTTTCTGTTATCTTGTTGAAGAGTACTGTTTTACTATAGGAATCCGCTCAACGTCATCACAGGAAACACACTCCCTTTTCCTCTCTTTATCTCTCATTCAAGCCCTCCGGTTGACAGGATCGACACCTCTGGTATCTCCTCTCAAGTGCACCTCCTCTATCAAGCGACTATCAAAGCGGCCTTCTCCGGTTCAGATTAGAAAGCCATCCCAATTGAAATCCTACGAGATCGGGCGGGTTTTCTATTCTCGACCGCCGACGGCCAAGTTGGAAGAATTTGAACACAACAAGAATTTTGAAGGTTCAGAACCGAAAGCCATCCCAATTGAAATCCTATTACGTTGGGCAGGTTCTCCGATCTCGACCGTCAAAACAACCATTGTCGATCCTTTCGTACGATCGAACGATCTTTCCACAGCAACAACAAGTTCAGTTAACCTTACCCCTAAGACAACTGACTCACCCGAATCGCGAATCGAACCGATTCGAACCGATTCGATTCAACGAATTGAACCGAATCATCCAAGACTTGCTACTCAGTGAATCGATCAATCTTCCCGTGACTGTACCTCTTCTTCGTACCTCTCCCTCCGTACGGATCGAACTACTATTATCAAGAAGGACTTCACGAGATACCTGCAGTGAAGAGAATTACACCTGTATTCTTACTTTCTCACCGGCCACTAGTGGTTTCTCCCGACGTCCTTGTTGGAACTGATACCTCCTGCTACTGTTACCACCCCTCCATTGATATCTAACTCCTCCCCAAGAGGAACAACAAACAACAACAGAGTTACTGTAAGGACTTGAGTTCTTGTATCTCCAGGCTTGGCTGCATATTTTAGAGTTTTCACAGCCCCTCCCTGGGATATCCAGCTCCTCTCCAAAGGACCTCACCCCCACAAGAACAAACTACAAAAGTTGCCCTCTCTAGTTTGAGGCTAGAATTGTGCAACACTTCATTGACACCGCCACCTCTCTGCTACTGCACCTGACTCTCCTACTGAGTGTGGTACTCCAAAGGATTGAGCCCCAGACAGAACTGCAGCGTGGTGTGGCATAGATATTAATACATAACTGACTCTTTCTCTCTCTCATTGATTGTTGAGTGACTCTCCAGTGACTTTCCACAGTTCCACCTGAATCGAGTACCTTCTCCACATCTTGGCTTGACTCTCTGTTGCATCGGTCACTACAACAGATTGAGTACCAGCCTTTGAGACAACACAGTGTCATACAGTAACACAGCCCCATCAACCAACAACACCCCTTGATCCCCCCACCACTGCCTCTACTGGCTATAGCTTGACTTCTCCAGTTTTCCCTGAAAGAATCCCTAACAGCCTTTGGCTCTGATACCATCTTCTCCTGCAGGTAGTGGTATACCTGCACCAGACTTGGCCACAGCCTTTGATCCAGTGGCAACAACAACCCAACAACTTGATATAAACCTTGATTACCAGTGCCTCAGTGCATTGGCCCTTGAATAAACCCCTCTACATCAATCCTCTCGCCACCTCACAAGCAACCTCCATTGCTTGCGTTGAAGCAACGACACTACAGCCAACACTCCAGGATACACAACTCTCCCACCAACCCACCTACCACCCATTATGACTTCCCCATGTCTACCCACAACTTCACTCAAACCCAAGGTCCTCCCAGACATTCCCCCACTCCCACACTTCACCCAACCAACCACATCCACCATCCTCCGCAGACTACACAACACCACTCCCCAGATGATCAGCCAACAGCTCCTAGAGCATGCAGCCATCTTGAGGATCACACCCTTCCGAATCACACCCTACCCTATCAGGGAGGATGCCTTTGTTCTCACCCTTGAACACAGGCACGCCTCTATCCTACAACACACCATCAACCATGCTACATCTCAACTCCTACAACAACACTCCAACACCAACAGGATCTCCCCTCCTGCCCCTGGCACCAGCCCACTCCCAGTGCCCCCTTATCCTCCTTCTATTGACTCAACAACCCCTCGAACAGCCCACAACACTCCAGCAGCCACTGTGCCTCCCTCCTGGGAACCACAGACTGCCAGTGTGTCATTTGACCCCATCTTCTGCCTGCTTGTTGGCCTCTATCTAACAATTTTTGTGCATTGGATGGGTTACACCCTGCTCTGGTTCAGCCTGAGGAGTACCACCTCCTACGGGCTCTGCTGGCATCTTGCCTTGCATGCCAAGGCACTTGCCACAGCTTGGGACCTGATCACCCAGACACACTTACTGGCGAGCACTCTTTGGTCTGGCAATCTATCTGGTCCTCACGGCCCCTTTGGTGATAATGGTTTCAATACCGACAAAATCCTGTGTAAGCCCCTGTAACCCAGGTTTTGCGCTGCAGGTTCCCTATCAATGTGCTCACCCCCCTACCCAGGGCATCTGTCTACTTGGTGCTGGCTCCACGTTGGGCCAGTGGATGAGGCCATGTTGATTGGGCAAACAAGTAGATGACGACTCAGCTAGGTGGGGGCTTCCCCACCACTTGCCCGCATCATAAAAGCCACTCCGTGGCCATAGTTTGCTAAACAAATGAGTAATTTACACCCCTGCTTGATTCCATAGATAAGAAAGACTTATTGAGTAAGGAGGAGGAGGAGCAGAGCGACCCGGATGGAAAGGTTGAAGAATAAACGAATTACGAAGTATGCATTAACAGTATTTAGGGAGACTTGCTACGAAGACGTTTCTTGTTTTTCATCAAAGACGGATCAATGCTGTCCATGTGAATCACAGTGAATCGACGGTTCAAGGCGTCGAGCAGCTCTTCATTGACTTCGCCGTCATCATCTGCTTTACCAAAGAGAGATTCAATGCTGTACTGGCTGGTGATAACGAGGCGTTGGTGTCTAAGATGAACGGTGCGGCCTTTGGTTTCACCAGTGCATGGATAGTGGTCGGCCCAGCGCTTTAGCTAGTGGCTAAGACATACACCTTTCTTGTCGAAGTCATCGAGTAGAATTGTCTCCTCACCAGCATACCCATCAAACCATTTGTTCTGGGGCGTGACGACAGCTGGCTGGATGCAGGTCGACACGAATGGAGGGACAAAACTGGCTGGATGGGACTGGCTGCAGGTCTGAGAACAAGAACAAGGAACAACAACGATTTGGGTGGCTACGAGCACGATGGAGCTATAGGAGCAGGTCGAGACGAACGGAGGGATGAAACTGGCTGGATGCAGGTCTGAATGGCGTGAGAACAACAAGGAACAACACTGATTTTGGTGGCTACGAGGACGATGGAGCTATAGGAGCACAGCCCTAGCTATAAGCTATAACAGCGATGGGGGCTACTACTACACGTAATAGGAGCACAGCGATAGCTAGCACAGCGATAGAAGCACAGCGCTACAATAGGAGCACAGCGATCGGGGCTACTACACAAGCAATAGGAGCACAGCGATAGCTAGCACAGTGATAGCTAGCACAGCGATAGGAGCACAGCGAGATTGGATCGCTCACTCGCCGCGGGGCTATCTTGGGTCGCTCAGTCGCCGCGGGGCTCGCATGACACGATTTTGTATCAAAGTTAGGCTCGGGACTGGGGAGCCCCGATTTTGTATCAAAGTTAGAATCGGGACTGGGGAGTCTACTGTTTTCTCTATAGTAAATATGAAATCGTGTATCATGTATCAAAGTGTTCAGAGGTAATACTAGATCCTGAACACTGTGATACATTTTTAACGTTAGGGTTCTCTTCGCGGGTTTCATAAACTCTAACCTTAACAGAATCAGAATTCAAGAATGAGAGTCGTATCAGTTGGTGGCCATAGATACCTTGACAATGGCATCTTCCTTGACGGTAGGAAGAAGACTTTAGAAGCTGTCGGCCTAAAACTAAAAGAACCTGAGACTGAGACGAGGCGGGAGCCTGCCAAGAAGACCGTGAAGAAGAGAAACAGGGAGTCTACCAAGGAAGAAAGACGCAGCAAAGCTGCACGAGGTACTAAATCCATCACAGCCTTTCTCCTAGATTAAACTAGTTATTCTGTCTTACTAAAGAAAGCTTGCATCGGCTGGGGAAGCGTCGAAGGGAGACTGCGAGTGGATTGCAACTGTCTAGTCTTCTTGTGTTTTTGAATCTTGTAGGGTGTAATCGTCTCACTCTTGTCGAAGCCAAAGTCAGCGCGGATCTTCTCTTCTGCTAGTTTTGCCATCCGTCCTATTGATTTCTTGTCTGTAGTGCTAGGGAAGGAATCGGTGTGGAGGAGGATGATCCTGACTGCGCATTTGATCGTGGCGAACCGATTGGTGAGTTTTCGACGCTCAGCCTGGGGGTAGTCCTGAGGACTACTCTTCCATGACTCCTTGTCGAGAGCGAAAGCGGTTGGGAAGTTGTCGACAAAGAACTTGGTTGTTACCTCCGAGATAGAGGAATCTTTGCTGAGTGCTTTGCACGAGACGGAGAATTTGATGACTCCCTTGGTTGGTGGAGGAGTGGGTGAGGAGGATTCGGACGCCGGGAGGAGATGGTCCTTGAGCAACCGAACAGATTCGCACACGGTGGAGAGCTGCTGATTGTCATAGGCGCGCCGCAACTGCTCGTGGCGAACAATATCTGTTAGATCGTTCAGCCGGTGGCGGAGTTCTTGTACCACAACATGGGTTGATTGGGTCACGGATGCAAGCTGATTGAAATGGTCTGTGAAACGACACGGATCTAGGGACACCTCACCACCTCTTTTGCTTCCATACAACGAGAAGTTCTGGATCGATATTCCGTCGATGTTGCAAGTGAGGAAGGCGTTGCGAGCATACTCACACCAAGACCTGAAGAGGTTTGAGTCCACTTCGGCCTTTTCCATGGCTTGATTGACCTTGCAAAAGAACAGATTGTTGCGGATGGTGTCGTACTCCTGAGATTTCTCCAAGTTGAAACGCTCATCTTGAGGATTGTACTTCTTCAATGTGCATTCCGGAATCCATGCTGCGGGGTGAGAGCGCAGAACATCCAAGAATTGTTCATACCTGAGCAGGAGGGTCGAGACCAACAGTTCGCGGACCTTCTGATCCCAGACGCCATCTTGATCATCCTCGAATAGTACATCGGTGAAACGCTGTAATTGATCATCCTTGAATAGTACATCGGTGAAACGCTGTAATTTGTCGCGCGCTCCGACAACAGGGCCCATTGCGACAGCTTCCGAATCTTGGGAAGAAGGTGGCGATGGCGGTGAATGGTAACCCGGCGATGCTAAAATGTCGTCAAACATGACGGATTGTCCACAACCGTCTCTGGAGGGCCACTTGGCTACCGCCTTTGCAGCTGGACGCTCAAGAGCCACTGATCCAGCTATGTACTTCAGCATGGTGATGGCGGTGCTTTGCCAGCCCGCACGAAAGTATTGAGACAGTCCTGAAGCTGAGGGGCTTTCTGCACACAGCTGTTAGGAGCCTCGTTTGTTGCAATGAGATCTCAGGGCTTTGTTGACCGACAGGTTCATCTCGTCGAGCGATTCCAATAACTCGTCGAACTCGGATTTCCAAAGAGCAGAGACCATCGACTTGGACTTTCCATCAACCGTGGATAGGGCGGCGGCGGAATACCTTGGAAACATATATTCATTGTCGCAGCCACTCAGGACGAGCATGTAGATTAGACTAAAGTACCAGTCCTCCAAGACTCCGCATCTGGGTAAATCTGGATTTCATGGTAGGGACCATTCTTCTGGCGTTGACAAACAACTTGGAGAAGACGGTAGCGGTAGACGGATTCGGTCGCCTCAATGGCAGATGTGCCAGTTGCAGCTACCAGTGAAACTTCAGAGCCTCGTGCACTGCAGTGGAATGTGCTGTTGAGAAGGTGGAGGAATTCCGATGATGTGGCAGTAGCTTGCCAGAAGGCAGCCTTCGCAAGAGCCTCCCTATCTTCGCGGGTACTGGAGGGTTTCTTCTTTGGTGGTTTGCCTCTGCTGGATTCGCGGAACTTGCCTTTGAGTTTGGAGCGCAGCTTGCCCCATTGTGGGTCTTGGAAGATTGGGATGGGAGTTTCGTGCCTGAATTTGGTTGTGAAATATTCCTTGACGGACGAGAAGAAACCATCAGCCGATGCTTCCGCGAGGCGTTTGTTGGGATTCCTGTAGTATGTAGCGGTGCTGAGGTAATCGACAAAGCAGCCCATTAACTTGGACCAGAACTCGTTTGTATATTTCGATGAAGCCCTTCGAGGTAAACCGAGCCCTTTGTAAGGAATGTCTTCAACCTCCATGGCGTCACCGAACTGTGGTAGGTAGTCGTCTAGGAAGAGCTGGAAGTGATTCAAGGCGTTCCTCTGTTTGCTAGTTGCCGAGGCCAACCGGTCTTCCGCAACATCATTGTACTTCGTTGTTGCCATGGTCGCTGGCTAGCGACAATTGGTTGAGGCGTTGAGGTCAGTGTGGACGGAGGTGGGAGCTTGGAAATGGACTGACTGACGATGAGCATGGTTGTGTGAACGCGGTTACCTGGTGTATCCGTGACATCGCGCTTCTAGAATGTTCTTGCTGGTTTCGACTTGGACTCTTCTAGAATGTTCTTACTGGTTACGACCTGGACTCTTCTAGAATGTTCTTAATCTACTAACGCTCTCAGGTAACGGTCCCATTCGGGCACGAAAGGCGCTGGGTCTTCTGCGGTCTTCCACGACTGATCTGGATCTTGCAAAAGTTACGTACAGTATCCAGCTGTCTTTCCTCATACAGAATTAAAGTGCATTTTGCACGGTCGTTTTGGGACAACACCAATTTACTATATCGAAAACAGTACACATGATTTAATTGGGTCTGTCCCAGTGTTTTTTGAGGGGAATGACTCTAGAAAGCTTCCGTGTACAATTATGTTGGACTCTAGAGAGCAGTAGAAGAAGCAGATCAGTACTTAATAAGTAAGCTCAACCTGGTTTATTTGCTCAATGGAGACTGAAATGCTATTAATTGTATGAGGAAAATACGGTAAAAAATCAAGTAAATATGTCATTTGGGACAATCGTTACAGCTTAGAGTGGGTTAAAAATGTTTTCCAACGAATTTACGCCTGATAAAGCACGGTCCCAATCAAAACCCAATTTAATCTCATACCGATACAGTCCATGGAGGGATGATCAGCGAATTGGCCGCTCGTGCAGGTTTCATCGCTTGACAAACGACCAGAACAGGTGGCAGTGATTGAGTGGAACTATGGAATTCAATCTCGACAAAGTTTCGTGCGGGATGGTTCAGCTGGTTAGAGGAGGTATGGACCACTCTTTCTCGCTCCAGGTTCGATTCCTGGCGTCAGTACCTGCCCGTGAGGGTGGGTAGGGTCTTCCTGCTGGTAAGTTTGCAGGTTTCGCCCGAACCGGTTCCAGGTGTGATTACGAAGGTAATATCTCGTGTTACAGTTGTTGCTGGGATGCTGAAGAGCTTTGGGTCTGGGGCTTACGAACGATTAATTAGTAACTTAACCCTCGGGACAAATGGAATTACGAAGGTTGTGCTTCGTGTTACAAAGTACCGAGTCTGTGCGTTGGCTTTAGAAAGTCTCTGTTATGAAAAATATCTCGTGGTTACCATACGGCACTTAATGTATCTGGGGGCTACCGGTACTTCACACGGTAGTGTGTCCTTAACAAGGTTAGGCATAATAAATAACAAGATCTCTGATCTTTAAATCTCGACAAAGTTTCGTGCTCCTTTCTGGAGTTTTACTATGTACCAGTTTTCCCAAACAGCAGGGAAAGACAAAAGATCTAAGCTAGCTGGCTATTTCTCATGCGGCATCATTTCCCGTACCGAAAACGCCAGTTATGGCTTCGCCGCTTACGTGCAATCAAAAGAGATAACCTGCGTGCCCCTATCCACCCTCGTGGAGACCCAAAGCAGCCGAAGTGAAGGAGAGAATTGTAGTACGGTATGACACAACGAATACGTTTGCTGATTGCTTGTTGTTGTTGCTACTATAGCAAGCCCCTTTCGTCGTCGTTTCCATCAATCCTTTACGTATGGCGGTTTGCAAAAGCTCTTTTTGGCTGGAAAACAACGCCTTCCAAAGAGGTTTCCCGACAAGAGTGTCAATCCAGTCCCCTGTTTCAGTTTCATAAACTGATACGGCCGTAACCGTTCATGAACATCGCCCAGTGATTTGTCGTTGAAATCCTTCTTGAATCCACCTGCACCCATGCCATCATACAGTATACAAGTGAGTTTATATTAAAAGCGAGGCAAGACAAAACAAAAACTCCCACACAGAGAATACAATCATCTTACACATGTACCACCAGGTTCCACAATCTTCAAAATCGGTCTTGCCCGGTTTGTGATCGGGACCTTGCTGTTCATCGCAACAAACATCGTGCTCGTCGACAACATCCAACTCCCACACGTGATCAAATCCATTGGCTTGATTGAGATATCGAAATTTGTTGGCCAATCCTTGGAGATCGCTTTCGTGTGGAATGGGCTGTAACCGATGCGGCGCCAGGACCCGCCCCTGATCGGCCTGCGCTTTTAGCTGTGGAATGGATCGTGCATTCAAGAGCGTGTCGGGTTCGGTGAGATACAAATATTTCCAATAGGATGGATCTCCTTTGCCCAACCATGTTTCGACGTATTCCGTTTCATTGGGTTGCAGTTGATCTTTCGGCTTGTTTCCCAATTCCAATGCCAACCGGGTTCCAAATAGCACGGTCCGGGGAATATTCTTGGCCAAATGTTTGGACTTGGCAATCGTTTTGGATCCCGGAGCATACGCCACTTGCAAATGTCCAATGTGCGTTATGATGCCGTGGGCATTTTGGGTGTGCGTCATGTCGGGCACATGTTTGGCCAAATAGGAAAAGGCGTCTTGGGCAATTTGTTGTCCATTGTCGACCAATCCCACCACGACGACCCGTCCCATTTGCGCTCGTCGAATGGATTCAATCGTAGCCGCCAAGGATACGACGGTCAAATTGTAATGTCGAACTTGTTCGGTTTTGTGCAAGTACGGTTGGAAGGCAATCATGGAGAGTGTTTCGGCCAGCATGGGTTGTTGTGGTGGTGTAGGATAGTTTTTGCCGCGTACAATATACGTGTGCAACCGACTCATGAGTGTCTCGTAGGCGACATCTGTTTTCCAAAAGGTCATGAATTTCCACCATTTGGACAAGTGTTCGACGGAAAAGTCGAGGACATCGACGGTCATGCGCAATCGTTCGGGAAAGGATTTCCAAGCCTCCCAGGCGGCATCTTCGCAAATCATGATTTTGTCCAGTGGCATGTCCATGAACTCTTGTTTTCGTTGGAACCAACTGGCACTAAAGGAATCTTGCATGGAAACTTGACTAATATTCATAAAGTGAATAGTGGGAGCATCAAACAATTCAAGTGGGGCTGACGTGGGATGCAGCAGGGGTGTGATTGTTTTGGGAAAGATGTAGGGTTTGTTGCGAAGATTTTGGTTGATGTTTTTAGCAGCGATAGCAGTAGCAGTAGTTGCGGTTTGAGCACCAGGATTTGGATCTGGCATCACGTGGTCTTGATGATCCGATTTCTCTTGAGGTGGAAAGTCTTGAAAGAAATGAGTCTTTTTCTGGCGTAGTGGTTTTGTAGTGGTAGTGGGCGGATTGGTGACTGATGATTTTGTTTTCCTAGTAACTTTGGCAAAGTTGGAGAATGCCTTTTCTTCTTTGGGCATGAGCAAGGCATCCTCCTCCTCTTCTTCTTCCTCGTCTTCTTGCTCTGCTTGTTTCTTTTTTTGGATCTGCCGTTGGGAATAATGTGGATCCATTCCCTTGGGTTTTCGTCCCGTTCTCATATACTCTTCCTGTTCCAATTGCTGCACTGTCTTGCGTTGTTGCGGTGTGGGAAGCAACAACTGTTCCGGGTGCTCCTGTTGTAGTTGCAGCGCGGACGAACGAGTACTGGCATCGTAAAATCGAAGAAACAACAGGAGCGTCGATATCGAAATGGCCAGCAATGTAGAAAGAATACAAAACAGAGACACCTTCTTGCTCTTGTGCTTCTTCGCCCGAAGAGATACCATGGACGATGACGACGATGAGGATCCAAACTGTGTCATGCTGCTAGCTAGTACCACAGTACTTATTCTTCATTGCACACAAGCAATTCCTCATCTTCGAGCGTAACAGATCTTGATTCAGCCTCCATCGAAAGTCCTAAATTGATCTCGACCAACGAATCACAAGATACTCGTGACTAAAATTTCTCAGGCCTGAACCAAACATTTACAGCACATCCACATGGCGTACTGTAGGCGGGTCCTCATGTAGAAAAGTTGCTATATTGACAATTGGCACAGATGACTTTGAAAACCAATAGTGCAAGCTTGAGGTTTCCTTGTATAGCATCTAGCTAGCTAGCTCTAGAAACATGGAAGGTTGCAAAGGCCCCAGACCATTTAAAATTAGGATTGAATCATTCCCACCATTCAAAGCCAATTTCACCCAGCATGGTTTTCCTCTCTGGTTCAAGTGAACCCTTTGCGTAGAGTCGCTTTTGAGCCGTTGACCATCCATGAAGGATAACACCACAAACACTGTTATTGGCATAGCACTGCTTCAGCTCCCCATAGCTTTCCAGCCAAGATTTTTCAAAAATCTCATCGAAGTCCCAAACAAACCCAATTTTGTCAAGTTTTTCTTTCCGGTCAATTCGTAAGGTGCCATCTTTGTTTCGATTCCGCTGATTGTGGACCCAATGGCCCAGTTCTTCATTTTTGGATATGGTCGTGGAGCGCGGGGATGACCATGCTGTTCCTTGAACTTACAAAGTGCGGCATATTGGAAATTCCACAATGTTTCATGTTCTGGTTTCTTCACCTCGACAAACCTTTTTAGCCTCCACTCAAAGCCAATGGATTCTAGCATTTCTTGTCTGTCTCTCCGGAAATTGCCGGTAGTGTACTGACGGCGTTGTGTTTTGACCCATCCACCGAGTTTGCTTTTGTCGACAGGAACTCTGCAATGTCCATGAGTGTCCTTGTATTCCTTCAGTGCCTCAAACATTGCCATCCACCACCTCTCATGCTTGTCCAAATGAGCATCCGTCCATAGGAATCCAATACCGTCTAGGTCAGCGATCTGGTCCTGTGTCAATCGTCCTTTATCCTGCCTCAAGTTTTTCATCCATAATGCTAGATTGGGATATTCTTTCGAGTACTGAGGGATGTTGACTGTGGCATGGATTTCTTTGTATTCCAGCATTGCCGCAATATTCTGATCCCAAGTAGGATTGTTGATTGCAAATGTGCTGAGGTGGGCATCATTTTCCAAATGTGACACTATCTGTTTGTTACCGGAGGGCAGTTGTTTTTGGGGTGTTTCAGTTTTGTTTGTTGTTGCATGTAAGACATCCTCTATCTTGGTGGCAAAGAGAGGGGATGCTGTTTTGTAGTTTTGATATCTAATTTCTACTGGTATGAACAGGCGGTTGGAGTGGCTACAGGTTGTTGGCCGTTGACGGTGAACAAAGAAACAGCAGCTTGATGGGTGGGGAGTCTCTCTCGTAGTGAATGCCTGGACAAAATTGCGTTGAGCGTGCCTATGAACTGTGAGATATAGAAGCAGGGGCATGATGACGGCAGAGGGTGGTGCATCGGATGGCCAGATTCGTCTTCGTTGTCTGTGTCGCTCCATTTTGTAGAGCTGAGAGGAATGCTGTTTGTGTTTGCCTTTAGAAGGTTCGAAGTCCTTGTCCGTTGTTCTTTTTATCTCGAATAGCTAAGATGGGCTCAATGGGTGGTACCTGGTAGGTCTTCTCGTAGCTAGCTAGTGACAGCGAAGGAGTCGAGTCGTCATCATCTGCTCTGAACCCTGTTGGGTGTGTTGGTTGTCCTTCTCTGTTTGCCTCCGCTGCGTGTGTGTGATGCGTGAGTGTCAAAAGTCAAAAGAAATATAAAAAATTCAATCACAAGATACTCATGACTGAATCGAATCCAAAAGACGATTGCATACATTAACTCCCCCATCCTCAGCATAGCTCCCTCAAACCCATAGTAACTTTCCCCGTTTGGAATCTATTTAGTATTTGTTTTCCTACAGTACTACTGGTACCATAGCTAGCTACTAGAATGCAATTGACCGCTCTCCTACAATACTCTTCGACTCTCCAATAACGCGCCTTTTCCATCGTCATGTGCACCTACCGAACTATCCAGTGCTGTCTACGTGAGCAGTACCAACGAGTGCGTCACTCTCCAAATGAAAGCAGGAAGAAGCAAACCACTGCCGGACAAGGCGGAAACAGCGTGTGTAGCGCTCGGTAGGGTGTTCGTGGTTGTGACACCAGATGAGCATGCCGTTACAAAGGAACTGCCAAGGCGGCCATCTTCAATGACGCAGTATTGTTGTCGTCTTGCGGGAATCTCTTTCATTGTAACCATAAAAACGCTACATAAGGACCTACCGGTCGTCAAGCGCAAACGCAAGCACTGCTGAGTCCAATCATAGCTGAACATAATGTGGAGTACCAAGATAGCTGTTAGAGCTGCATTTAGAAGCCAGCATTTTGAATCGTCGAGTGGAGTCACCATGCACTACGCCGGTACCGGTACCCCTCTGCGAAGTGTATTACCCGGTCGAGACAACCAGGAAATCAAATGATGGGGGTTTCCACCATGCATTCAGTGTGCTGATGCGCTGACTTCAGCACTAGTTGAATAAGGTAATGGTATCTGAAATCACAACCATGGTAGAGTTGAACGCACCGGTACAGTAGGGGTACCGGCACCATTCGCCCCAGGTGCTCTGAAGGTGCCAAAAACACATTGCATTCTTTGCCTATACTTCTTCATGCCCCCACATCATAGTCGTGACCTTGATTCTGCGTTTTCATTCTTCATCAAAAAGACAGGTTTGAATAGTTTGTGCAGCAAGGGTTGCGTGATCACTGCTGTCAGGCCCCAAATCCTCTGGTTGTCCCCTGCAGGAAAGACTGGGATATCTGCTCGGAACCGTGGAGATGGCTCGGTGGTTTCCATGGCAATCAGATCTTCCAGACTAACGCAGAATACTTCTTCCACTTCGCCATCATGTCCTGGAAACGTATCTTCATGTATTGGAACTGGAAACACGGCAATCACGGGAGTAACAGGAGTCCCCTTGATCGAGGGTAACGCCGTTGCCTGTCCCAAGACTTCAACCTTGTCCCAGGGATAGTCTTCGCCCAGTAATTCCTCTTGAGCTTCTCGTACTGCCGTATCTTCTAGTGTAGAATCCTCTGCAACGTCAAAATGCCCACCTGGAAAACTGACTTCAGAGGCATGCGTTGGAAGATGGCTCGATCGCACGGTAAATAGCAAGGAGGGTGTTCCATCAAAACTAACCAAGGGCACCAAGACGGCAGCTTTTCGTTCCTGATTTAGTTTCACCGTTTTCCAGACGTTTGCCTCAATCTTCTTGCTCAACAGTGGAAACACAATCTTATCAGATTCTGGGTTCTTGGTTGACTTGTTGGCAAAGACGGCTCTCAGTTGGGGTAATGCCGTCGACAATACTGGACAAGGAGCGAGGGACGAGGCTCTTCTGGCTGATTGGGTAAGGCTCCGCCGTCTTCGTGAAATCACTGTTGAACAAGCCATTCGCTTCATCATTGTTGTCTTCAAGCTCTGATCCAACAGGTACATGTATGCCATAGCCACCGGCAGCCCTTTCCGGCTGTCAACGAAGATCCATCCTGTCATCATTCGTGGTTCCTCGCTGTTCTCTCAGGACCCGAGTCCGCCGTTCATTTCGCAACAGCTCTATCAGCTCATAAAATCGATCAACTGTACGTACCATACTACCGATAGCTACATGTACCGATACCGGTAGCTATTGGTACCAGTGCTACCTGGTAGCTAGTATGCATAGTTCTCTCAAGGAGACTGGAAAAGGGGCGGTCTGTAGAAACCAACCAAAGGCATCTAATCTAACAAGTATCTAATCTAATCTAATCTAATCTAACTAACTATGCTCTCAATAGCATTTTCCCCATCTAGCTACGGTACAGACCCGAGAGAGGGGCTAAGAACCGTTGTGGGTCCCGCTACTCTCAAGGGAGCGAAGGTTTGAGTCCACAAGTGGAGTTTATAGCTAGAGCTGCTCCTGCGAGGCTTGCACCTTTTGGCTCCCTGTCCGATGGTTTAGCCACTCGTCTTGCCCCCACCATAAGACCTGTACCAGTAAGGGTTGTGTAAATGAGGGTCTCCCCGACTTCTGATACTTGTAGCCTAGCAAATAAATGCTGGCCCCACAGCCCTGCTGTAGATTGCTTCGGAGCTTCCCGTCCTCATTATTGCACGCCAATGCCAACAAGCTTTGGCGGGTCGCTACATTGATAAATGGATAGTCAAACACGTTGGCTACAAATCCATACAGTTGTAGCTATAGCCAACTGGATTGACAGTACTCAAAGATCTAAAGAGTTAGGAGACGAACGCCGAAAAGCCGAATGCACTTCTTGCAAGCCAGACCAACATGGCGATCCAATGTGCTTTGCGGGCTGGGCTGCTCTTCGTCACCAGACCACATTGTGACACAACAAGTTATCAGTGATCCTTGCTATGCGGAGTGCCTGTCAGTGCAGCTTTTAGGAAGCAGTGCTTTCAGAGGTGACATGAGAGCGAATCATCCGGGTACAAGCAATGGTGGATGCCCCGATGTAGGTGGCCCGAATGTGACGAGAATGGCAATGGATTTGAGCGACCTAGACTAGATGCCACAAAAGCAAGGCATTTCAGCAAACTTGAGGCGACGCGGCACCTTGGGCATCGTCTCTGAATTCATGAAGAGTACCAGGTACCAGACGTAGAAACAAAGGAATGACTTGAGCCACTGTCAGCGGATGTCTGACGGAGGCAACACTTTGCCGACAATGCTATTATGGACGATCGAAAAAGTAAACCAGCGCACAGACACCGTGCTTCCAAGTGCCCTTCTTGGAAGCCGGAGCTCTGTCTGCTGAAGTCATGAACCAAATAGGCTAAGTGTTCGCTGGGAGACAATCGAGCTCAGGGGCGGCACGACACCTCCGTGACTTCTAAGCAACAACGTCTCATGCCAAGATTGGAACCTCCGATATCAAGTGAAGCTACTCCAAATGCAGTTTATGTCCCCTTATTCTATACTTCTTAGAACTTTTACAGCTGAAATCCGAGCAGGAAATAGGGCTGAAGATTCGAAGACGAAAGACAGCAGAGTCTGTTTTCTTCGTCGAGAAGACAGAACCGAGAATGTGGACGGTAGACGAAGGTGTCCAACATCAGGCTCATAGTGTTCCCCGCCGGCCGCTCCTTGTCACCCGACCCTCGGCCGAAACGGAGTCACGCTTCCGCTTTGGCCCAACAGTGCATGATTCAAGATTGTCATTGCCAACCATCTAAACCATGCAACAGACGGGACATTCCCCGAATAGCTGGGCGCATTTCGTGCACAAAGATTTGTTCCAACAACCATTGCAATTCTGGCTGGGAAATTGAAGAAAGCAGAAAGAGCAGAGACTTGCAAGGTCTGAATCCCAAATGCGCTGACATCTTCTTGAGAGGCCGTAATGACATCTTTGTCGCCGAGCCCATTCGATTCATCCACCAGAAACAGACTCTTGCGAACCCCTCCAGTAAGTGCCGTGACGGCATGGAGAAGCTCTCGAGGATGGCCCACCAAAGAACCAGCAGGCCGAGTCAAGACCTCAAGCCGATTGTTGGAAAAAAAGCACAGCTTGCCCCCTTGGTATTGCTCTGGACCGTTCAGTGCAAGTTGCATCGTGTAGGTGGCGTAGTCTCCATCTTGATGAAAGTTGATACAGGCTTTTGTGGGTCCTTTGGTCATGCGCAAGGCAATCTTGGGAGTACGCCAATGTCGCATGTTGTCGAGCTTGTCAAAGACTTGTTTAGGACTCCACTGTTCCTCATGCTGATCTTGACAACGATCCGC
Source organism: Seminavis robusta (assembly GCA_903772945.1). Lineage (NCBI taxonomy): Eukaryota > Bacillariophyta > Bacillariophyceae > Naviculales > Naviculaceae > Seminavis > Seminavis robusta. The sequence goes on from CAICTM010000169.1 coordinate 89,762, forward strand.
AAAGGGACGAAGCAGATCAACCAACAAATCATCGGGTAGAACAACCTTCATGTCAACGGCTGTATCGTTCTTGGCCATTTGAGTGCTCCACATGAAGTCAAGAAACTGAGCAAGCACTGCACGATGACATGCACTTAGCACATTGCAATTTTTCTGGAACGTAAAAGAGCTTGTGGTAAATTTGTGCGCAGCTTGTGGGTGTCGTTGATGAATTGCTTCAAGGGGAAATGGTGTCACCTGTCGCTCTTCTTCGGGAAGCATGAGATAACGCACCAATGGATCATTCATATCATTGAACGAAAAGGAGCTGATCATGCCCGACTGTCTGCGCATCACTTGTACCGTAGATTCATGTTCAATGTGGAGCTGGGAGAGAGTTTGTGGACCAAATAGCCCAGCACCGTGAGACAAGATGCGCTGGTCATGTGGTGGTATTCCCGATAAGTACTGAATCTTGACCATGAGCGTGTCGATTGTTGTATTTGGGCCTACATTCACGGTAAAAATTTTCTGTTCAACGCCGCGACAGCAACGCATGTCAACAAAGAGTTGCATGCGGCCTTCTTCCCGAATCAAATAGAGAACTGAATTGTCAGCAATTTGATAATAGCGGAGTGCATGATGATCATGGCACTCTCCGCCAACCCCAAAATACAATTCCTGTTTATCCTCAGGCACTCCCAACTGTTCCCGGATCTGACGTTTGACGTGCCCAATTGAATCTTTTGAGTTGACAGTGAGGCGACAAATTTCGGTTTCCGTAGGCTGTTGGACTATGCGAATAGTAATTTCACAAGCCTTGGGACGCACAACCACTCTTTGGTTCTGAGAAGGATACAAAGCTGCGTCGTCATGTAGCAAGAGCTGGCTGGTAGTATCGTGAAAAATCAGCTCTTGATCGCTTGCTGGAATTCCAAACTGGTGAGGGTTTTTGCTACATTGTGTGCTATAAACTCCTTATCTACCTATCTAAACTCAACTGTTGCCTGTTGATATTTCTGCAGTTGCTTGTACATATTTCAAACAACTGCAGTTGAGGATGCAGGGCTACTGGCAGGGTTGGAAGCATGCTGACTGTTCAGGTTGTTGAGGATATCATGATCCCTCACAATCTCACACGCCCTCAGATGCCTTGCTGGCTGCTGGAGCTCCTGCATCGTCATTGCCTCTGCATCCCACTGCATAATACTCTCTCGTTGAGATTCAAACAGTAGTGTAGGTTGTGGCTGCGTGGCTATATCAGCCAACTGGTACCTACTTGGCACCTTGTGGATTGTAATCTTTCCGTTGCGTACATGGTCCCTGAAATGATGGACCTTGACGCAGATGTGCTTGGTCCTTGGACGCATCTTCGGCAGCTCTGCCATCTCGAGAGCCCCAACGTTGTCTTCAAAGACCTTGCAATGCACAACCGGTGGTTTGTTGTGTGTTCTCCACCGCAGCCTGCCTTTCGTTTCCTCTATCAGTTGCATCAGGCTGATTGTATCTCGCAACGACTCAGACAAGGCATTGTACTCTGCCTCTGTCGTTGATAGCGCCACTTCTCTCTGCAACTTCGACGCCCAAACGACTGGACATCCTCCATACATCACGACAAAACCTGTTCGCGATCGAGCCGTGCCTGGATCAACGTCTGCTGTGGCACGATTCCAGTTGCCGACAAAGTCAGCGTCAACGAATACATCAAATGAACAAGACTTGGGGCAGAGAATGATGCCCTTGTCCCTTGTCTTCACCAAATATCTTCCGATCCTCTTGACCGCGGCGGCATGAGACTCCTTTGGTTCTGCGGAGAACCGCGCACACTGGTGCACTGAATAAGCGAGGTCAATCCTTGTTGACTTCTCTAGAAAATTCAGTTTCCCAATCACACTCCTATAGTGCCACTCTTCGTCGAAGTCTTTGCCATTGATGTCCCTGTGGAGTTTGACTGTTGTTGCGGCGGGTGTTGGCTGTGACTTTGTGTTTTCGTCGAAACCCAGATCCTCCAGGATTTGGTTGATGAGGTGTGGTTGGGATAGCTTGATCGTTCCATTTGGGAGTGGTTCGATTTTCACTCCTAAGTAGTCCGAGAGCGTTCCTTCGTTTGTCATGTTGAACGCGCGGAATGTCTTCCCTTGTCTGTTCGTCACGGGCTTAGACAGTGAATTGTAGGCGTCATCGATTTCCTTATCGGTGGGAGCAATGAATATCCCATCGTCAACGTAGATGAGCAGAACGACACTCCCTTTGTAGTAGACGCACATGTCCACTGTGCTCTGGGTGAATCCCCGAGCAAGCAGACCGTCGTGCATGTACTGGTTCCAGACACGTCCTGCTTGCTTTTGACCGTACAGGTTCTTCTGCAATAGCAGACAGTGATTGCCCTTGTAGCGACGTTTGTCACTGGTCTGTTTCAGTCCGTTCCTTCCGTTCTTCTTGACAACGCTGAACCCTTGCGGGATTTCCATGTACATGTCACATTCGATGTCGGCTTGAGGAAATGCAAGCACGAAGTCGACTTGCCTGGATTTCCATTTGTTGATCAACATGAGCACCAAGAACGTCCTGATGGTGGCCCAACCGACCACAGGAGAGTATGTCTCCCAGTAGTTGACGAACTTCGTCTGTTTTCCTCCATGGACGTTGAGACGTCCCTTCCATTTGTAGATCTCCTGCGTGGCTATTCTTCTCTTCCTTCTGAAGGCCCAGACTGCTGGCAGAAGCCGCGTGCCGTCTGGAATTGTCTCTCTGTCCACGATCGTCCAGTGCTTCATGGTCTCGTGGGATTCCACTTCCTTCACCATGGCTTAGCGAAATTGTTTGGCGTCGTGAGCGGCCATGGCACCATCAATGTACATGATGTCTGGGTTTGACGAGGCGGCGAACGCTATCGGATCATCCATCTCTTCTTGCACGTCGTAACCGTGCTCATGGAAGACATCCCAAGGAATTGCTGCGTAGGATTCGATTTCTTGGATGAGCCTGTTCGGAGCCCTGACCACTCTGCCCGTCCTCGTCCTCGTCGGTTCCACCGGTGCTTCCTGCACTCATTCGACGTCCTCCTCATTCTCTTGGACGTGCAGCGGCGTGGAAGCTGATCTTCCGTCATTGTTGTCATCGGAACTCGGAAGATTTCCTTGTTGTTCCGTGAGTCCCCCATCATCGATTTCGGGACTGCCGTCCGTTCCAGTCGCGAGCGAGCTCGGTCGCGATTCGGAACTCACTTCTTGTTGACTTGACGATGGGGATCGATCGACGGCATCTCCGGCAACGAAACCCGCCTTGCCTTGCCATTTCGATGGTGGCATAGCGTTTCCAGACGATGGTTTGAGCGTGTCGCACAGATCATCAAACTGGCAATGGAACTGGGGAGAGACCCTTCCTGTTTGTAGACTCAGGACCAATGCCACCTTTCTCGAATGCCGTGGAGACATTCCAAGGTACATTCCTATCCTCGCCTTGTGCTCCCACTTCGACAATCTTCTTCCTTGCTGGATCCTCGCGTCTAGCACGTACACTGGGGAGCCAAAGGTGTGCGTGTTCTTGACCTTGGGAGCAACCTCGACTCCAGAGAACAGCTCGATTGGCGACGCATGATTGTCCTTGCTCAGAACCGGAGCAGAATTTGCCATGTCATTCGCGTACCTTACCGCAAATGGCCACAGGTTCGCCGTGACTGCGTTCGGCCACCTTTGCTTGGCGTGCAGTATCATGGTGCGAGCAGCTTCCTGGAGATCTCTGATCTTCTTTTCTGCATGCCCATTCATGTGGTGAGCATTGACTGCGGCATACGTCATCGTTTGTCCGCATCTGTGGACCTCTCCAATGAAGGCCTTGCTGTCGAACACTCCATTGTCTCCATGGTAGTGCCGAATCTTGACTCCGAAAGTGCTGGCATATCTCTCGAAGGCTTTCTTTGCGATGATTGTCTCTTCTGCTGAAGTTGACATCTGGAAATGGACATACGACAGCCCACTGTAGTGATCGACAAACACGGTGCTGACTGTATACCTCTTTTTCGTGAGAATGCCTCTCATCTGCCCGACGAGCCCTGGCGTCGAGGAGATGAGCTGATCCACTCCAACCACCGCTCCTGCGCCCATAGCATTGGGAACTTGAATCTTGTTGGGTGGTGTCCGAGTTCTCCACGGTCTTCTCGTGGCTTTTCCAAACATGCAGCTCGAACACTGAGGCGCCCTTGCTTTGGCGAGATGGCCTGGAAGCGACCCTCTTTCTGCCAACTTCCTAATCTTCTCGAATGAGATGTGGCCGAGTCGATAGTGCCACGCAAGGATATCCGCCCTTGGGGACACATACTCGGTGTAGTCATGGTCCACAACTGGGACTTGACTGATCTTTGCGAGATCCTTCCGCATTCTGAATTCCTCGGTCACGCTCTGCTGGAAATCCTTTTTCAAAAAATAACGAAGTTTTATTGTTTAGGCTGCACCTCAATAGACCACCCGCTGAACGGAGCCATATTGAACCGGAGTACCTCAGACGTACAAGGACGCCCACATAGGAACCGGCCTAGTGCAAGCCCCCCACCGGAGAAGTTTAAAAACTCCGGAGGGTGCTTTGCAGCTAACGAACTACCCGTGGCTGGACTGCCATCTATTTCTACGGCAGGATCCCTTCTGTGCGTAGTTACCCTGTGTCATTGTTCTGCATTGTGCGTGCATGCTCGTCCCTGAGTGCCTTGTCGACGACGGGCAGCCAATTGGCAAGCCACGCTTTGATGTCGCCTGGGCCCTTTGCCATTTGCTCGTCAAGCGGTCGCTTGAAGATAAAATCCACCAGCTCCGCTGGGATCAGATCGCTTTCTCGTAAATGAGTTCAACCTCCCGCTGAAGCTGTTCGTGCTTCTTCTTCCACTGGTCTTCCTTGTCTTTGCCATGCGTGGCAGCGTTGCGATCCTCCCACAGGTTCCACCACTGCTGGATGAGCAGTGAGGCCAGGTTGGTGACCCAGAGCTGCCCTGTCTTGGTGGTCTCCTGGGAGCCGACCCGATGCAGATATGCATCTTGATGCTTAGCCCAGTGCGTGGACAAACGTCCTCTCAGGAGTTGTCCCAACCAATGAGGTTTTGAGTGTCAACGAGGTCCCTATACCTGTCAGGTAATGCCATGGTGGAGGAATCGATTTTCAAAGTGGTATTGTAGTCCTCCAGAGCAATTTCCAGGAGGAAGGGGTCGGTGGAATCCTTGCGCAACTTTGTGCTGATCGCTCGTTGCATGGTCCCTCGCCACAAATCCACGTCAACATGTGGGCATCTGTAAACATGGGTTTCAGTCTCGTGATCACCGCCACAACGGGGACAGTGGTGTCATACTTGGGGTCATCCGGTGACCCGTTTCCCAACTGGCACAATTGAAATATAGAAACTTCACAATTGTCGGTTTGTGGATCTCATGACGGTTGACAGCTCGACCATGGCTCGTCCAATCAACCAGTGCGGGGTGTCCTCGTCCCAATCGATTCAGTTTGACAATGTGGTCGAACAATGGCTGGTCTTTCCTGAGATGCCGCAGGGTTCTGGGAGCTTGTATGTGCATGTTCCTATGGGAAGGTGCAGCTGGGCAGGTTTGCCGGAAATCGGAGTACCTTGGAGTGATCCTGTTGGATGTGTCGGTTCATGTAACTGCTGCCAGTTTGTCAGCTCTGCAGTTCAGTTGTGCTTTTAGGGTAGTGTTTCGATGGCCTTGTGCTTGTCCTGGTGCGATTTGATGTGCTCCATCTTGGCACAGTGACTGCAGCCCGGAACAAATCCTCGATCTGCTGCAAGACATCCCAGTCGGAGTTAACGAATCATTGGGGTACCATCCCTCTACTCGAGACAGCTAGGCACTTATTCGTCACAGATCATTGTCGCATAAGTGTACATAATTCTTAATGCTGGTCTGATCGTAGAACTCCAGCAATCGTCGAAGAAGGCAAGTAGGCGATAGAATGCCATAGGCCTGGCCCTGTAGGAAGTCGGAACCATACCAAAAACTGGACCAGAGCACCGAAGCACAATCTGGCCGCGGTTGTCTGCCAGGACCCATGCAAAACTCGCCTTACGGCTTCAATGTTGCAGCCCATCGCTGGCCACCAGAAGGGCACGGCTGTGACAATCTGCAGGACGGAGTAGGCGTCCACATCCACTCAAGCTCGTCATAGAGAGCTGTTTCCCAGGCTCCAAAGTGGCAAGAAAGTCCTCAAATGTTGTCGGTGTGGGTGGTAGTGGACGAGCAGGAATGCCTGCTGTGAAACCACTACCAACAACCACTGTCTCACGCTTGTTGAAGAGGGTGAGGTCTAGGACTCGCCGCTTTCCAGAGTCTGGCTGGACAGACGGTGCAAGATCGGGGAAGTGGGGATCCAGGGCACCAGTTGTTGTAGGATGCTGGCGTCCAGGTAGGTCTCATCTCCGAACTCCCAGCGATGAATGTCCGTTCCTTGTTCGGGACTGGATGTGGAACATCCAGAATTCGGACTCTACATTGTCAACTTGTTGATAGACTACGTTGGCATCGACTTCATAGAAGAACTTGTGGCGCATCCGGAGCTTGTCAGCAGAGACAGCCACACCTCCCCAGGGGTACATCCAACGTCAGATCGGAGCAAAGGGTAAGGCTTTCCTCCAAAACACCAAGTCTTGGGATCCTGGGTCATCTTGAAATCTCTTGAAGTAGGTGGTGCGAGCATCAGTGGACTGGAAAAGCCATGCCAGAATTCCTCCCGGATGTATGTGCCACATGCCGTTGTGATGTCAGCCACCGTGACAACTTGGAAGTAAGACGCACATAGTTGATCCTTTCAGGTCTGCCTCGGAGAATTTCCATACCATCCCACCCAGCCCATAATGTAGGAGTCTTGCTCGGCTGCAAGGCGGAAGGTGGGCGTTATGCACTTCGATCGTGCCTCCAATGGATTTAAGGAACCTTCGCATGCATTGGAACAGCCCGACTGGGAGATGACAACGATTTCGAGGTCCTCAAGGATTGGCCGGCCAATTCGGCATGGAATTGCAACCAGGCGTATGTCACTTCACTTAGGTCTCTAATGTCGGTGCACCTTGTCCTCCAGTGTTTTAAGAACTGCTGGATGACCCGATTCCTTGCTTGTCAGCGAGTCGAACCATTTCTATACCCCCCAATTCCAGGAACCATAGCAGATCACTTTCGCAGTATTCGATCGATACCGCATCTTCTGAAGTGCAGCCCGGCGTGGAGCCGACTCATTTTATCGAGATCGACATCTTGAAAAAGTCGTCTCCAAGCATTAACCCACGCTCGAGAGGAGATGCTTCGATAGAACATGTTGGCTTCCCGTCTATTCAGTGGGGATCCCTTCAGGACTCTGGTATAATTGGTGCATTTCTTGATCAAGGCTGCTTTCTGCCGGCGAGATTTCCAGCCGGGCCTTTGAAATTCCAAGTGACTTGTGATCTTTGTAGTTGTCTACTGGTTTGATCGGCGTGTCGATCCCATCAGTGGATTTCATCTTGATTGGATGGTGTAAAGTCAGTCCCCAGACAGCTTTGGTTCGCCATGGTCGAACTCATATCGGAATGATGAAGGAACACTTCGAAGCCTCAAGCTTGCCACCCGACGACCCAGAAGATCACTCCACCACTAGCATCTTTGGTTGCCTTTTCCACCAATACCTGCACTGTTGGAACGGTGTTTGTCAGAAAGCAATTCGTTTCTTGAATTCGTATCATCCACAAACCCCGTCATGAAGAGCCTGACCTGCTTTGATCCGTCTGGCTGGCAAAGGTGGCACCAGTTGCATAGGGCTCGAAACAATCAATAGTGTGCTCGAAATAAACAGCCATAAGGCCGGGGAGTTCCAAGCTCCTTGGCCAGACCCGTGCCAGGGATCTTCCTCCGTATGACCGAGAAATGTGATGACGTTCCCAGAGTGGTCTTGATATGGTATGGGCCTGTTCCAGATTCATCCGTTACTTTACAGACACGCACTGGCTACCCATCTTTCGGCTTGCTAGACTGGCAATGTACATGAAATCCGATCGTAGCACGCAGCTGCGTCATTGTCATTCTTGATTAGGGGGTGCAAACAACAACGTGATACTTCATACTCGAGTTCCTCCATATAACAGAGATCAATGGCGGACCTTCCTGGAACGGAACCAAACTGCTTTGTTGATCAGCCTTGCTTGGAGGCATGGTGGAGGAGTTCACGCCACTTCACTCCGAGAAGTGGTTATAGTCGGCTTCAAAGATATGGATGACTCGCAGACGATGGATTTTGCACCACCCTCATCCTTTGGGATGGGGGTGTTGACAATTTTGTTCCATCTAGATTAGGCAAAGCCCTGTTCCAGAGAAAGTTGAGGAGCCTGAAGTGTGCCTGTTTGATCTGTGTTGAAAAGCCTCCAGCTCTTCCCTTCCTCAGACTCTGGTCGAGGCTGTGTTCCGCAAAAGAGTGATTCCAATGGCCGAGGTGTTCCAGAGGGGAGGGGTGGTGCGCTCATTCCAGCTCTTGAGTTCCCCATCAAACTGTTCCTGTGTCAACGTTGCTGGAATCTCACCGTACAAGCCCGCGCCAGGTGCCTGAGGAGGACGGCAGTAGCAAATGACGTTTCAAATGGGCAAATGTCGTATTCGCCATCCAAGATTGCACGGCTGTAGCAGTACTGGCGGAGAAGTCTGTACCGGTCCGCAGGGTGAAGTCAGATCGGAATTCTGTCTCCTACAGCCTGCCGAAATGCTTTTTGTAGGTGAGCCTGGAGATGGCGTTCAATTTCTCGGGATCCTGACATACATCCAGTCTTGACACTGTTTTGGCGGCTGGTGGGGTCCGGGGGACTTCCGAGGCTTCAGTCCCGCACCATGACATTTACCCCGTGCGTGGGCACACTTTTGCCATGCTCTCCGAGTGGCTTCTAGCGTTGCGCAAGCGCTTATCACATTAGCCAACCTCTTGTCCACCTCAGATTCTATTGTGCTTGGAGTTCCATTTGATACTCTTTGCGCAACTTGTGTGTTCTCCACTCATCCACCTCTGCTGCACGAAGTTTCCTGCGGGCCTGCTTCTTTCGTTTTCTTGCAGTCTTCCCAAGAGTGGGTAGTTCAAAGGCTGGATCGGAGATCCGCTCCATGCGTAGACGAATCTGATTGGTAACGTCGTTCTTGGCATTGGAGTGCATGCAGGGCCATCGTCAAGACTTTGGAACTTCAAGTGTAACTGGGTCAATGCTGGGGAAATGGGAATGGGTGAATAGGTTGGGCACTTTTGGCGGCGTGGAGGCTGGCAGAATCAGGAGTTGTCCAAGGCCTCAGCCTTCCTGCTGGAAGGTGGCCTGGTTGAATCTCCACAGTCGTTGAAAGAATCCATGATTATCAAGATAGCTGTACTTGGATTTGATGTAGGTTGTGAACTTGATGGCGTTTCTTTGAATGCACCCTTCGTTGACAGGGCTTTGGGTAGGCTGCTGTATCAGACCCAAACAGCTGTTTCAAATCGAAGTCGACAAACAGGCCGGTGGTCACTATAGAAGTGTCACAGAAGGATGGTACCACAAGCTCTACAGCATCAAAAAGGTTTTAGAAACAAGGATGTAATCGATTACCTTACTTGCCTCTTACATAGGTGTTAAAGTCAACTGATTCCATGATTGTAGAAAATCGGAATCTAAAAGCTTGCAGTGCGGATACCAGCCGTGAAGACCCTTTCGTCCATTGCCAAATCGTCATTGAAATCCCCACCCACAATAATCTCATGACCATTGGCAATGTCGTTGGCCACGCATTCTGAAGATCATCATAGTGGTTCCTCTTGGATCCAGGGACGGCCTTGATTCCTGTACATAGATGCAGGCAGTTGGGCCAAAACGGTCCTATCCCCAGCCCTCTCAACACTTCCATCGGTGACAGTAATACACATTGGTAAAGTGATAGTCGTTTCCATCTTTGCAGGATAGAACGTCCTTGTCCAACGGCCAGTAGTCTGCCTCACCTCCAACACTCCTTCCAACGGTGCGGCCCATCACCATAGAGTAGAGTCCCTCCTGTGCTTGTTATTCTCTTAAGTGGATCTGAGGAGTGCTGCCGAGGTGACCTTCCTTGGTCAAAGGCCTTCCTCACAGCTGACCTGAATCTTCCGTCTCACACCTGGCTGATTAGTATCAAGATTGGGTCTTGAAATCCAGCATAATCAGTGCCGAGCATACCCAGAGTTTTGCAATCTTCAAAGAGCTACCCACCATTATCATCTGTAAAGTGGGAATCCTCTCTTTTTGTTGAAGATGAATCTCGCCACAATGTGGTGGCTTTTAGCTGGCATAATAGTCCCGCCACTGGCTCATTTCGAGCCACATCCCCTTGATATTGTCCCTTGAGTCAAAGTCATCCACTCACGGTGATTCAACTGCCCCGTAGGCTGGCCCCTCCCAGCGAGTCCCATAGAACACTTTGTGCCGGGGAGCCCAAGCCCATCTTTAACTACGCCGCCCACCAGGATGCCCTGTGGGTCCTGGTTGGGTGGTGGTTGTGATGGGGGTTGGGTAGGCTGGGAAAATCCTGGGATGAATCCGGCATCAAGCAAGTACTGTAGTCCATTGATAGGTTGCTGGCTGTGTTTGATGGTAAGGCTGATGGGTAGCTGTTGGGTACAACTGTGCTGGCTGAAGAGAGCGTGGGTCCTCCGAGGGCGCTTGTCATCTTGCTTGAGTAGAGGGGACGTCACGGGAATACACATCTTGAGTTGCGACGGGTACATTGGAAGGTGGTGGTCGCTTCTGGTAGGGATTGCCATGGTAGCCCTGGAGGAAGTCTGGGTGGGTGTAGACATCGTTGGTGCCCTGGTGGTGATATTGTCCATGGACTGGAGATTGACGAGGAGTCTGGTAATTTCCATACTGGGGCACAGGTATACCCGGTACAGGAGCATCATTGGCAGCCCCCTCGCGGAGGAAGTGGTTTTCTGGAGTAAGGAGGGTTGGAGGGGGGGGCAGTGGCTTCAGATGGTCTTTGCATATTCCTGAACAAGGCCATCATCAGCTGAAATCTTGCTTCCAAAAACTTTTGGCTTTCCCCCCTGATTTCCCCCCCCCCCCCTTTTTTTGGTGGGGGGCTTTTTTGCCCCTCCAAAAAGCTGTTGCAGTTGTTCTTGTTGTTTCTTCTCCATTCTCTCCATGGCATCTAATGTGGACTTGGTCTGTTTCTGCATGGCTAATGTGGACTATGTCTGCTGTTCCACTGCTGCTTTAAAAGGGCTGCTATTTCTTTGGGCTGTGCATCACTAGTAACATCACTGGTTGGCACAGTGGTGGCTGTAGCTGGTACTGAGACATTGGTCACTGGTGCCTGATTCTGTCCCCAGTTTCTGACTTTGTCTGCCCTAGTAGTGATGATTGCCTTCACTGAAGCAATAGAGGCCTCATCTTGATACAATGTTTGAAAGGAGCGAATGCTGTATGAGTACTGATCCCAAGTGTCATCCCTTGGAGTTCGGGGGTGTCTTTGAATGACAGAGGGTTCCTCATCTTTCAGTGCATAGTCTTGTGGGAATATGGTGGCATCTGAGATGATATCTGTGAGTTTGTCTACCACGGTGTCTCTTGCACTCTTCTGGCAGATGGCATAGTACTTTCCTGCAGTGGCATAGGATTTGTGGGTTCCAGATCCACAACAGGGGCTTGCCAAGTTGGCAGTGACAATCTTCTCTAGAGCAAACGACGAATTTAATCCTCAAAGTTTGGATTAAGATCTTGAAGGGGAACACCTGTGGTGGCATTGATGACATCCATATGTTGGATAACTGCCTTCTTCATAAGGTCATGGTGCTTTCTTTGTCTGCTGATCTTGTTCAATTTTGGACTGAGGAGATCCAACTGAGGGTGTTGTAGAGTGGGATCCTTGGCAGTGGCTTTCATAAGGTTCTCAAAGGCTGGACGATCGGTGATTCCCACCTGGATACCAAGGATTTCAAACTTCTCAGTATCGACCTTGACTTTGGTTTGAACAATGGCAATGGGACAGGTGATGGAAGGCCTCTGCTGAAGTAGCCAACTGGATACCCTGGGTAACAGGCCATCGCGAAAGGTCTTCTTAGGATTCTTCCCGGCAATGTAGCATACTGTGGCAGTTTGGGATTCCTTTAGGCTGTGTTGGCGGAGGAAGAGATTGTGTTCTTTGAGAAAAGGGAACGCACTCCTTGAAATCTTCTTGAGAGCAGAGACGCTGTCGGG
>CAICTM010000170.1:0-101358 GCA_903772945.1 Seminavis robusta
CCTCCCTTCAGTATCGTACCGTACTGGTATGGTACCTATTTGCGCGCTTCGCTGCATTGCACACAGCACTTGATGCTACTACCGCAGCAAGCATATTCGAGACTTTGAAGTCAAATGATAGACGAGATGAAGTGATGGACGCATGCAAACATAAAATTACCGCAATTGTGGTTCGAAATTTTCTTGCAGAGGTTTTGGAGGACTTTGATGTCGAAGAAGGCGTCACTCCAGCGACTCCAAGAAAGCCCACCAAGATTTTTGATTTGAAGAAAGAAGCTGTAGAGCATCTTTTTACGCTTAATGCGTTAGCCCCGGGAATGGCAAAACCGCAAGAAAGCTCATCTATATCGAGCAACGGCAATATGGCTTCCGTCCATTTTGAGTTTGATCGCACAGTAGAATTGGAAGCCTTTCGTGTTGCCATCACCGCGGCGTTGGCGTGGTACGGGCACCAAAGAATTCAAGGAGGAAGCTGAAAAAATCTTCCACAAAGACAAGGAAGAATACACCGCGTCTTTCGAATACGTCATCAAGGGATATAGCCCGGATGAAGCGAAGACAACCGACAACCGACAACCGACAGCCTTTACTATACGACTCAATGTCGTCTGCGGCCAACACTTCGTTTTCGACGTGGAGCAAGAAACGCAGCCTCTCGGCGGGTACTCTCCAAAGCCTTTTTTGGTACGTTTTCATCCAGCAGGGGCCGGGACGCTAAGTTTCCTTTCCAAAATTCCCCAAAACCCCATGTTGGCAAAAAGTTCCAGGAGGTCGTCTCTTGGCGAGAGTTAGCGCTATATACGAGCAGCTTCGATTTTTCTTATTCAAACGCGTGCCGCTCTTTCTGGTACACTTCTACGCGAGCTCTCGTAGAAGTGTACGAGAAAACCCGGCACGCGTTTGAATCTTTGAAATCGAAGCTGCTCGTACTCCGTTCCGACTGGAGGCACTGTCATGGGAGGCCGTATTTGCAAGGCAAGGTGACCGGACTCATGTCAAAACATTCATACATTTTTGGTTTTGCCATTGGGCGGGGCACCAGTATCATCTTCGAAGTGGATCTCTTGATGATGTGGTCATATTTCATAACAACTAGCTAGAACAGCAACTATGATCAACTAATATCTTCACGTCTTTGTACCTACCGGTAGTTTTGGATGATGCAGCGGCGCTGGTCATCATCTTGCATCGTAAACGTTTTCGAAGCTAGTAGCTGTACCGTTAGCAGTATTCCACGGCTTACAACCAACTATAGTCTACGCTAAACTCCGGTACTGGGTACCAGGTCAGTGCGCTTCCATTCATATGTATATATGTTCTCACTTTTAAGATTTTAGGTCGGTTGTTTCGTATCGGATTGAATGTATTCGAATGTATTCGAATTAAATCGAGTAGAATCGAAATCGAATCGAGATTCGGAATCGATCGAATCGAATCAAACGAGAACTCAATGGCGAATCTATGCTCAACCCCACGGGACAAGCAGAAAGATACCCTCCCTCACCGGGTGCTTTCACACAGGTCTGCGGGCATCGCTCATGTTGAGTACCACCATTCTCGGACAAGCCCAAGGATGGAGGACCCAGGATGTTTCCAATGAGTGACCATGGTTGCTGGTCGAGCCACTGAGTTTATCGATAAAGGGGATCAAGTACTAGTAGAGTAAAATTTCAACCGCGCTCCAGAATAGACGAACCATGTCCACGGACACTTCTTCTCGAGGTGTCAAGAAGGACAAACATGCGGCCCGCAAGGAGTCCGATGCCATGTTCCAAGAAATGGATGCCGACCAGAGCAGTAGTGCTTCGCAAGAAGAAATTGCCAAGTTTGTGGCGTCCAACTCCCAGCTGTGGTCCGAGCTCAGCAGAAAAGTCATGCAGCCACCGGAAGTTGTAATTCAGGTTGCCACTCGAGTGGCCATGGAGTTGACAAGTGGAAAAGAAGGACAAGCAGCTCTGGATGCAGAGCTCACTCCAGAGCAGTTTCATCAATTTAGAAAGAAATATATTCTGGATTCCACAGGATCAGAGGAGTTCTATCAACGAGCTGTGTTGCCAACTATGATAAAGACAGCAGTGGGGAATTGGATGCAAAGGAACTGGACCAGTTTCTTGATACCATCTATGAGTCAAGAAGTGTTGTGAAAGGGATAATCACACTTCCTCCCAAGAAGAAGATGAGAAACCTGATCATGAAGCGCTATGATGTTGATGGCGGTGGAGGGCTTTCTTTTGGAGAAATCAGGGGCGTTCTGAGTGGTGGAACCGCTGCTTTGGTTGCTTTGGGAATGACTGCTGATGATGAAGAGGAAGAGACGTGATGGCGACGACGACGACGACGACGACAGACGACGATGATGATGACGACGACGATGATGATGATAGTAGTAACAGTGATAAAGATGACAAAGTTGATGACAGCGACGATGAAGACTCGGAGGATGAGAAAGAAGACGACAAAGATGGTACTGGTGGGCAAGAAGCCATGGACGCCTCTATTGTGCATGCACAAGCAATCAGATGCGTTGTTTCAGCAAATGGACAAAGACAACAGCAGTGGTGCTTCTAGAGAGGAAATCGCTCAATTTGTCTCCTCCAATGCACAGTTGTGGGCCAAGCTGAGCGTCAAACTAAACCAACCAGCACAAGTTGTCATTCAGGTTGCTACAAGAGTGGCTATGGAATTGGCCAGTGGAAAGGAGGGGCAAGCTGCCCTGGATGCTGAGCTCTCCCCAGAGCAGTTCCATCAATTCAGGAAGAAGTATGTACTGGACTCATCAGGATCAGAGGAGTTCTTTCACCGTGCGGTCTTCGCAAACTATGATAAGGACAACAGTGGCGAGCTGGATGCAGAAGAGTTGGAACAGTTTCTTGATACAATCTATGAATCAAGAAGTGTTGTAAAGGGAGTGATCACACTTCCTCCCAAGGAGAAAATGAGAGATGCAATCATGAAGCAGTGTGACACCGATGGTGGTGGGGGCTTTCATACAAGGAAATCAGTGGCATCCTAAGTGGTGGAACATCTGCATTGGTTGCTTTGAGCTCAACTGTGGCAGAGGACACGGAAGAGGAAGAACACAAGACAGAGGAGGGCGACATGGAGTTCTGCTGTGCAAGGCGCGGACAATGAAGTCGGTCGTCGACGTCACGCATGGCAGCACGTCCTCTTGAAAAGTTACTGAAACGCCGGAGGAAGCTCTGAACAAGAGGAAGAGAAGAGGAAATCGGAGTCTGAAAGAAGATGAGGAGGAAGAAGATAGAAGAAGAAGCAGATGGTGAGGTAGGTTATGCATCGAATCCTGGTGTGGGAGAAGAAGCAGTGGAGCATGTTCATGCAGACGAGATGGCTCAGCAAAAGGAAGCGGAGACCAGGCCGCATGGGGACGTTGAAGCGCGCTTGCAGCATCTGTCCCCGAATCTTCAGGAGAACTGACATGAGACCGGATAAATCAGAAGAAGGGAGAATCAGTCCATCGAGGACTTAAAGTGGAGGCTGCGGCATCGTCCCCGGATGCTTCAGGAATCCGACGCTGCTTCAGAGGTAGGGGGGCGTAGAAGAAGTGAGGCAGAAGCCGTTATGACGAAGCGAAGACACAAGACGACCGCGGACTGACCAGCGGGGAGACAGTGGATAGATGGTGAGGCATGAATGAGGCCGAGGCGCCGTTGCAAACCAAAGACCACAGACGAGTCGAAGAACTACCGAAAGTCAGAATACCCTGAGCGAGGATGGAAACTGAAGACAGCAGCCGATGTGGAAAAACCAGCAGAAACATCAGCATCAATGCCCACGTACTGCTACTACTACATCAGGAGCTGTAGAAGGTGCTGAGGAAATAGAGAAGGGCAGGGAGAGAGTGGAAACAGAGGCCGCCGTCCATCCGGAAGAACCAGCAGAAACAGCCAGCTCCAATGCCGATGCTTCGCCAGAACCCGTCGGAACATCTGTGGAGGAGCAGATTGAGACAAAAGAGGCAGGTAAACACGGGGCTGCAGCCACAGTCGAGGCAGAAGCGGCAGTTTCAACCACAAAGCCCGCTGAAGAGGTCACAGCTGTCAAAAAAGAGGCATCAGAGACTCCAATCCCTACGACTTTGTCCGAGCCAGCAAAAACAGGAAAAGCAAAGCCAGAGGAGAAGCCAAAGCCAGAGAAGCCAACTAAACCGTCTCCACAGCAGAATGGTGCACAGGTTCGGAAAGAAGAGGTGGACCTTTCAGAGGCTGATGTCGCAGCAGGTGCCGCCGCCGCAGTGACAGCAAAAGAAAAGGGGAAGAAAGAAGAAGAAGAACCATTGGAGTGTCCTTGCTGTGAATGGCTGGCCGATGTCTTTGGCCGTCGAAACCGCAAGAAAGCCCCCAAGGGTTCTTGAAACGGGAAGATAGGTCGACACGACAGAAAAGCAACGACGCGACAAGTCGGGGTTCAAATGATTAGAAGCAACTGGAGGTGGGATCAACGAAATTGGTGCCGTACTCTAGGTAGCTAAGCAGCGAGGAACTCCTCATGTAAATAGCGCTACGTACTCAACATAGTTGAAGACAACTGCAGCAGGCTGCAATGGAGATACTGCTCTCTCCAGAGCATGCTGAGTAGATAGAAGTGGAGACAACCGACGACACGAATGCGGGAGGCACCAGGAAACTCCAGCACTAGCTAGCAACAAAAGCAATTGCGGCGTGTAGAAGCTATTACGGCTCTGCAAGCTAAGCTTAACGGTACCGTCTAGCTAGTACCAGTACCAGGTACCCTGCACCAAGCTACCGGTAGCAGCAACAACCCTGTCGAAACAGTGCCCAATGTCAAAGAGAAGCCCATTGTGCTTTGCAAACCAGAAGCAAAGAGCGAGACTTATTATGATTGCCAGAACCGAACCAATGTGGAAGCGAATCAAACCTAGGAGAACCGAGATGCTTCACCTTTTGCACAAGTCCGAAGAAGCAGAAGGATCGATCAAATACGGGCATGATGGGGGATGAGCGAAAGGACGTCAATGCCGAGGAGGAGGACATTGTCATTCAACCTTCAGCACCTGCATCTGTAGTGGAAGTGCCTTCTGGTGATGCTCATGGTGCCGAGAAAGAAAATTCAGTCTTATCAAATTGCCCTATTAATTCGACAACGATACACCATGTTGTGACCAATCATGGACTGAGGCGTTAACTCCAAGATCGCAGGGCGAAATTGAAGGGTTCAGGGACTGCCGTTCCATGGACTCGTCCTCCGATTATCAAGGGAGGACTATGTCGACACAGGGTCAACAAAAGCAGCAATGGGTGCGCTTCTATTACAACATCAGCTTCACACCTGGCGGCAAGAACTTCGCTTGTCAAGGGCGGGCTCCCAACAAAGCGAGGTCGAAACGGCAAAGAAACGCAGAGAATGTCCTGAACAACAGTGAGGTTCACGAAGCCGAGGAGGAAGAAGAGGGCGACGACGAAGAAGAAGCAGAGAACTTTGTTTCAGGAGACGAAGAGGAATCGGAAATCTCTGGCTCCTTCAATGTCCAACATGAAGAGGAACAAGCAGAGGAAGAAGTGTTTGTTTCATGTTCCTTCAGGTCGACATCTCGAGACGTCGATGATTACCGTGAACCCCATCAAATTCTAGACGGATCTGACACTGATCTCGTAGAGGCCACGCCCGTTGTCATGCTGGACATAGAACAACAATTTGGCATGATTGTGATGGAAGCCCATCCAGTGGACTTAGAAGGTGCCAAGGAAAGAAAAGACAAGCGTCAGAAGAAGTTCCAAAGAGACTGTGCCAAAGTTTTCGTTTTGATGACGCTTCTCTTGTTGGCAGTTGTGTTGGGGGTTGTCTTTGGAATGCTAAGCAGAAGATCGACATCTACCACCAAAATCATCAAGACGTCTACAGCAGATGATGCGCCAACCAATGCGAATGCATCGGGCATGCCATCCATGCTGAGCCGCCTTTTCCCCAACAGTTCTCTCGCAACTTATACATCAACAGATTGACAGGACCCATTCCCTCAGAGGTCGGCTTCCTCACTGCGCTGGATCATTGGTCCCTGCACGATAATACCTTAACCCATTCCATTCCCAGTGAGATTGGTCAATTGCGCATGTTGCGGAATCTTTGGATTTTTAACAATTCACTATCTTTGCCGAGCGAGATCGGCCGGTTACAAGGGCTAGAGGAACTCTACGGTGGCTACAATTCCCTGTCCGTCATTCCCAGCGAAATGGGTTTGATGACCAACATGACAATATTTCATTTGCATGAGAATGCATTGAGTGGCTCGATTCCAACAGACCTTGGAAGGTTATCGAATCTTTCGCGGTTGAGCCTTCGTGGCAATACTCTCACGAGTACCATTCCAAGTGAATTGGGGAAACTGACTTCATTGTTCAAACTTCATTGGCTCTTCCTTCACAACAATCTATTGACTTCTGCTGTGCCAAGCGAGGTAGGGGGTTTGTTTCGATCCTTTTTCTGGGATGACTCAAATCGGCTTTCGTTGTCCATTAACCTGATCACAAGTGTACCAAGCGAGATTGGCTTGAGCTGGGGTCTGGGCTTTCTGCTGCTTGACAACAATGCATTGACGAGTATTCCGAGTGAGCTTTTCATGTTGGCAGAGCTGCGAACACTGGCCTTGTCCAACAACATGCTCTCTGGTCAGCTGCAATCTGAGTTTGGCCTTTTGTCAAACTTTGAACAGCTTTTCTTAGATGGCACGAACCTGACGGGTCCCATACCCCCCGAAGTTGCCCACCTTGTGTCGCACGCATCCTTGGGAGTTCTCAACATTCGCAACAACAGCTTGCCTGGTGTTCTTTCCAAGAATGATATTTGTAGATTGGGGATGCCTTCGTGCACATACCGTAGTACCTGGTACTACGATCGCATAGCTTTCAAGAATTGCTCTTTGGACTACGATTGCAGTGACTCCCTCTGTGGATGTGATGCGTGTCCTTGTTAGAACAGCAGCACGTAACATGGCCATCAGCAATGGTACTGACTATTCGGTGGACAACGATGAGAGTGGCAACGTTTCTATGAGCATGGTACCGGTACGTTGGAAGAAGGGAGAGGAACGTTTTGATTGATAGAGCGGAAGCCGGCCTTTGATACGAGTAGCCTGTATGCCCACCACAGACACTCCCTCCAATGACATGAGCTCGCACCGTAGCTGGCTACTGGTAAGTTGGAAAGGGTTTCTAGCTGCTGACTGTTGAACACGCGGCCTGAGTACCGTACTAGGATACCGTATCGTCTGCGGTGTGCGAAGTGGAATGTTGTCAGGTGGAAACGAAGGTACAGAAAGCTACATGTAAGAGAGGAGGAGATTGAAGCATTGCCAGCGAGGCAGCCTTGTTCCGCACATCTATCTTCTCTAATGCTGGGTATCGGTAGACTATTTATTTTTCTGTGCTGTTATTGGACAGCAAACTTAGTCTAAGCATATTGCTTCTCGACAAGCTAGCTGGCTAGAGGATGTATCATTCGGCAAGCCAGAGCTAAAGCAAGTACGCGCGAATATAGTTATAACCAGAACTAAGAATACGACCGTATGTACCAGCAAGCTAGGTAGCTATCTACTCATTGATTGTCATCACTCATATCAATGGCATGGCGCAAAAGATCTGCTTCCACCAATAGTTGGGTTCTTGCGTCGTCGTCATTCTCATTATTCTCTTTTGGCAACAACCCCACAACCTCGCGTCGTCGCTCTTCGGAGAGCGATGCCAGATAGACTATAAAGATGGCTTCTTGCGGTGTCATGTCGAGTGAGCGACTGTAATTGATTCGACACTTGCAACAGGCTGATGGGAAGGCTCCATGCGGCACTTGGTCCATCAATTGTCGAATGCACGCTCGTACATTGGAAATCAAGGCCTTGATTTGTTCCGTGGCATCGTCACTTTCTAGAGGAGTGAATTGCGGTTCCATCATTTGCCACACAAAGGCAGGCTTGGAACTGTCTTGGGTCCAAAAGGCAATGACTTGATCCAGCGTGACTTCTTCTTTGGTGGCGTTAGCAGCCAAGAATTCCTTGTACTGTCGTCGCACGGGATTTTGTTTGCGTTGCGATCGAAACAAGAGCGACGGTTGCAAGATTGGTGCTGCTTCTTGCGTTTGGTGTTGTTGATCAAAATCCCGTAACACGAGGTACCCACGGGACCGGTTGGTTGTCGGATCGACGGGTTTCATGGCATCCCACAAGAGGGGAACGCTGACCCAATGAGGACCGTACTTGAAGCGTGCCGTATCCATCACCAAAACGGAATCCGATGCAGCATCGTATGCGGCAATGGGCGAAAAGTGTCCGGATCCTGTCTGTCCCAAGACTTTGCGCGAATAGGACACCACCAAGAGTTCGTCGGGCGTCGTCGAACCGACACATGCCTGTTGTACGGCACGTCGAAAGTCTTCCACACTACTACTAGTAGTACTAGTATTTTTGTCGTCCCCATCTTGAGGAGCAGCAGCAGCATAGACCGTGTCGACAAAGAGTCCTTGACAAATGGCCAAACAGCGAAAATCTTGGATTGTAATTCCCGTTTGTTTGACCTCTTCTAAATCTAAACAACAATTGAGCATTGTTTCTTCGTACCACCGCCAAGGTCCCTTCCAAGGTTTGCGAGGATCCACGGCCAGGGCATTCAAGACCATTACCAAAGTGGTCATGCCACAAAAGGCGGGTTCCGGCTGTGTCGTATATTGTTCCATCAAGACAAAGAAAGATTTCACGCCCTTGTTTGCCATGGCCGAGGCAAACCGTTCTTGGCCTTGGGGCGAACTCAATGCTGTACAAGAATCGGGAAGGGGACGACGATAAAACGTTCGTCGAGGAGGAACACTGCTAGTAGTAGGCGTGGCCAAAGCTTTGGCTTTAGAGCAACTCATCGTAAAAAAGGAGAGTACAAACAGAACCACAGGGAGGGAACAGCGGAACCAGCGCCACACACTGAAGTGAGGAAAAGACAAGACTCTCCTGTGGGTGTGGTGAAAGTGAAGATGCCGCACAAGACGATGCATCCTCCACGGCAGAGTTGTGGCTGTTGCCAAACAGACAACAACCTTTGGTCGTCCTATCCTCTCAGTCACGGATACTGTTGACTGGGCCCCAGCCCAATACTCCCGCACTCAGAAGGCGCATAAATTAGGGGGTTTTAGAGTAGGGAAATTATCTACGGAAAATTAATTGTTCGTCACTTCGAAAGTGAGCAAGTGGACCTAGCACGCTACCGTACGGCTATGCATAGCTACTGGTAGCTAGTTTAGGAGAAGAGAGGTTGCGCCTTGCGATTGTATCGACTTCGAACCCATTTTAGTTGGACAGTGGTTACAGCAATTCTGCCGTCTAGTAGGAAGGAGCAAATACAGCTCCAACTATCAAAAGAAGGCAAGATGAAGAAAGAACCATTCCAGTGACGAAAAGGAAGCAGGTGTTGGTCAGTACACTGTACTTCGTCACCACGTCGACGATACGATGTAGGTATAATTATATAGGGAGTGAGTAGAGTCGGAAGATCTAATCAGTGGTGCAGGGATGCGAAGCATGTAGCAAAGTTCTAATAAGGTATGGCAATAGTGGTCTATGAGTAAAACTTTCTTGTGGAACTTGTTGTCTATCATAGGTTGTATTATGTTATGTTGGTATCATCCGGGTATCGAGCTGCTTGTCGCTGTTGTTAGTACATGTGCTGTCATGTAGCCATGTATGCTCCTTTTGTACTCCGGAATCAGTACCACTCGTCTACAAAATTTATTGTGAATCTTCGGCGGCTTGGCACCAGGGTGGTTACGTGCCCACCGAATCGGATCTTTGTTCTTCTCGTGCATGCTCTACGACTACTTGGAACTCCCCGTCTCCCCCGACAACTTGGTCAAGGACGATCTCGCGGACAGTCGAGTCTTGGAGGATAACAGTGTCATGGTCGAATTGGCCCGTTCCAGCGTCTCTTGCAACTTGGTTCTCGACTGGACAAACCCAATAAGTTGCACCTTGCACCGAATTAGTTTCTTGTATCGTTCCAAGAACCGTTGCCAATCTTTCCAACTTTCCTTGGGGACGTATTGCAACGGGGTAAAGCCACGCGAATCCTTGGCAAAGAGCAATTCCGGTGCTTCCTTGAGCAGCAACCGAAAGGAATCGAATTGTCCACGCGATCTCGCCCTCGAGTTCCAGCACAATTCGTGCAACGGTGTCTTGCCCCAGTCATCTCGCACGTGCAAGGATACCTTGGCATCACCCACCAAGAAACTGACCAAAGCATCGTTGCGACGACGACATGCCAAGTGGACGATGGATTCCCCTTGCTTGTTGCAGGCTTCGAGAGGTCCCTTTCCCTTTTCCTTATAAATGCGTGTCAATGCTTCGACATCTTGATTCCGAGCAGCCCGGACAGTCTCCATGGAATAGGCTTGGACGCGTTCGTCGGATATCTCTTCAAAGTAGTTTTTCCAGTAGGTATCGGGTAGATCAATACCGGTAATGCCCTTGATGATATCGAGAAACAAGCTATGAGGACTGGGAGCCCGACCGGTATCCGTCAACGCCAAGTCATCGCGGGAGGTTTGATGACGCAACGATGTCATGACATTGACATTGACAGGAACGCTGCCGTCTTTTTCGGGAGCATCTTGAAAGTACGAGAGGTTATTGGTACTGTTCATGCGCATCATGAAGGATTTCATGGATTTGTTGTCGTCTTCGGACATGCGAGCAGCACCTGCACCCATATCGAATTCAAACTGCATCAGCGGCAAGGATCGATTGCTGGCATCGTCCACACCGCGGCGCGTGTCGTTCACCAAGGCTCCCAGACTCACGGCCAACGACACATTGTCGTCGTCATCTTTTTTCGCGGGCTTGTGGTGCTCTTGACGACTACAGTCTTCCTCGTCGTCATCGTCGTCGTGAAAGGGGTAGTCTGACGATTCGCTCACAGAAGAAAGACTGTCGGTATCGCTGCCATCATCATCATCATCGTCGTCCTCCTCGTCGTCACTGTCGTCTTCTTCTTCCTCGTCATCGTCGTCCTCCTCATCTTCCAAATCCTGCAGATACTTCTCAATGCTCGCCAGAGGCAACGGTGATAAACAGGTAGTGGTCATGGTGGATATCGCCGATCAACAATCTAAGATAATGAGACTTGAGAATAGACTTTATGAATAATTATTGTCCTCTCTGATGAGCTGTCTGTCTCTGATGGCTGCACCCAGATCGATGATGAGTTAAAGTACTACGTTGGTAAAACGTGTCGAATAGCCCGTTGCCGGGTGCCATGGCATTAGTGCCAGCGCAGCTTGGTGGCAACAGGCAATTGATGAGTCAGCAGAAACTACAAGCAAGACGGTACGGGTACACGAGAACACAATGATTACCGCAGCGGCTGGCTTTGTGAACAGGCTCGGTGGCCATGCTATGGATCACACAGGAAGTCATTTCGACGCGAAGGCTCTTGAAGAAAGGGCAGTTCAGGTACCACTATGGCAGTTGCTGTATCTTGGGTTGCGCATTCTCACAACGTGTCGGTACTGGCACTGGCTAGCTATCTAGAGCGGTACCTTGATCGAACAGATCCATCCTGTCAGGAAAACAAAGTTTGATGGCACTGCACCACAACAAGAGGAACACTTTCTTTTTGGTTGACAACGACCCGAGAACCCACAACCAGCACCTGCTATCTAGCTAGCAAATGGATGGACGCATGGTTTGGCCAAGAACGCTCGCTTGCTGCTACGGCATCCAAGATAAGGGCCGCCGTTTCACGACCCAAGCAATGATGGTGTCGTTGGGACGATGCATTGTTTCTTGCCTCCCCCCTCGGGAGGGTTGCTTTTCAAGCCAATGCAGAAGAAGAATACGATGCAGTTTGCATCTTTACTGGCCTCCTTCCCAGTTGGCCTTGCGGCCGGGGTGTTCCCTGGCTGGAGTTACCACAGAAGTGAAAGTAACCTTGCTTGCTTTCAAAACCTGAAGGAGCCTATGCCTAATACGGGTAAAGCAAGAACTCTAGTTACAGTAGCTAGCTAGAGCAACCGAGCCGAAGCAAACGTTGACCTTGGAAAGAAAAAGCTGTCGAATCCACCGAGAATAGAACCCAACTACGGCAACAAGCAAATAATAGTACACCGAAAGGAAGCAAGAGGCTGTAGCTACGAACTACTAGACGAGCTACTAGCTAGCTAGAAAGCAAGCTGGTATTTTGACTGGTGATGCTGTGCGGCTTTGATCCAAAGTGGAAATAGCGGGAGAGGAGGGGCCGCCCCAGTAGTAAAGGCAGCATCTGTTGAGCATCTGTGTGAAGGGACTACTATTGAACGTGGAACGAACGGGTCATCATGGCTGCTAGCAACTGTCTAATATAATATCAATCCGAGTCCGTGTAGATAGACAATAAATGAGTTGATGATCTCTCTGGTACACATGGTGGAAGCTTGCTGCTTGGATGAATGAACAATGAACATTCCTCCGCAAGAAACTAGTACTAGTAGCTAGCTCCAGCTACTCGCTGGTAGATTGGCCTGTAGTTTCACCGTTGTTGTTCAAAGTAAGTGGAAAGAAAGGGGGTGGGAGATGTGCATCTGTGGAATCAATCGAAGCTAGCCCGTACGCACAATGTAGGGTAGCGGAGCTGGTAGTCGAGCTAGCTAGCTAGCCAGCTAGTAGCTGAGTTTTTTAATAGAGTGTGGGGTGTGGGCTGTGGGAGCTGCTCCTGTGGGTTTTGGGTTGCCGAGTCATTTGTCAAGAGTGACAGTCATCGGAAAGTGGGAGTCGGGTCCAGTGTCCAGTGAGTCTTTAGAAGTTAGTTGATAATAAGAAAGCACTTTTTAATTAAACTTGCCGCCAAGTAAGTCCGAGAAAGAGGGGAGGAGAGTTCTTGACACGAGAAGAACTCATCGCTGAAGTCTTTCCCTCCTTCCTTATTGACACAACTCAAAATTCATCATCACCCCCCCCCCCACTTGCCTAACTAAGATAGAAGGAATGCATGCAAGAACCAAACTATTAACACCACGAAGATGACGAACAACGGCACCAAGAACAAGAGACAGTCCTCTACTGATGATGAAGACCAGTACGATCAACAAGAGCAAGCAGTATCTTCTGCTCCCACTCGATCTCTACTGAGTCCTCATCGGGTCCCAATTGACCTTCTTTTGGCGGGCTGGAATCGTCTCGAGTCGGTGCCACGCTGGATGATGGAGCGAACCCTGGGCTTTGTCGTACCGACTTTACAGCAGCATCATCATCACAGTCACAGCAGTAATACGAGTTCCATGGTGCGTCGCGTCTTGGAACAGCATGAAAGTAGCGACGAATTCAACTCGTTGCAAGTACTGAAACAAAAATACGCCAAGGAGATTCGCGCCAATGCCGAATTGCAAAGTATGCAAAAACAAATTCGCGCTCTCAAACAACAATTACAACAACAACGGACGCAACGAGAAAAACTGGAAAAGAAACAAGCCGCGTGGCGAGACAAGGAACAAAAACAATTGGAGCATTCCACCTCCAAGTTGCATCACGCACTCGCACAAGCATTGGGCAATAATAAGACACAGTACGGCAAGGCATTGTCGAGGGCTGGAAATCGCAAAGCCAGGACATCCACCAGTGCCAGTATTGTCAAAAAGACGGTTTCCAAAGCCGCCAAAGCGGCCGCGGACACACTAATAGCACCGGAACAACCGTTGACATCGGAAGAACGAGACCGCATCGAACTGGAAACCACCATTTTGAAAACGATGCATATCACCATGATTTTTCAAAATCAATGCGACATTACCAGCACCAATAGCAAACAAATCACATCCGCCCTCAAACGAGAACGGGCATTGCTCGATACACAACAAGCACAAGTGGCCATGATGCAAATGGTACTCGATGGGACCCAACGGGCGCTGCACGACATTTACCCCGAAGTCATTTTGCGGCAAGAGTGTCTCTTGGATCGACTCATGAGTACTAGTAGCAAGTCGTCATGGATGACACCCAGTATTCCCCGACTCATTGCGCCGCCACCACAACAACAGCTTGGCGTTAGAACTCGATCGGATGGAATTAGTGATTTGGGAGAATCCATACGACCAGAACCCCATGACACGACCAGTAGTGTGGGGGATTATGAAAGCATTGGTTCCAACAATAATTGTCATCAACCCATGATGTATTATGGCGGAGGAGGACCACCAGTCTTGACCACCGTTCAAGCATTGCAACAGCATACTCTGCAACACATGGCTCTGGCAAGTTAGCACTATACGACTGTAGAACGAAAGAGCGGAATACAAACAACACCAACATGACAATCTCCTGGTGGAAACACATTCCAACCAGACAAGGCTACACTTTTTATCATCCATCAATCTACAGCACACTTTTCACCCAATCCTTCGATATTGATAGATCTCCAACCATTTAGAAAGAAATCTACATCGTTGCGCCAGATGTCTTTTTGATTTTTGTACAAGCGTTTCCGCTTTATTTTTTTTATGCCTCTGCTGTTTCTAGTGCGGGGCTGCTGTGCTCCTTTTGGTGGATCAGATCTGTTACAACGTAGCTAGCTAGCTAGTCTACCTAGCTGCGTGCTTTTGTGACGGCTCGATCCGCTGTTTTTCGAATACAACCATTTATTGGTTTCACACACTCACTGCAGGAATGGCAAGTTCGCATCGAACACTGCTTCAAACGGGTACGAGAACGGCGGCATGCCGGGGCATTCGACGCAGAATTGACAAGGCGGACTCACAACCACCACGACACAGCCTGGATCCACCTCTTGCTCGCATTCCACCACCTTTTGACCGACACAAACAATGTCCATGAGACGGTCGGGATGAAAGAGGGCAGGCTCCACCACTCCAAGGCATCGAAACTCGCACAGATTCGGGCATGCCAACGAGAGACTGACGCCAGGCCACATGGCATGGACGGCAAGACTCTGGAGCGACGCCGATCGAATGTGAAGCACTTCGTCGTTCTCGGCAGGCAACGACGTGCTTTCCAAGTACAGGTCTTCGAGGGACGGCAAGTGTTCCACAAAGGGACAGAGAAGATCGGAACTGCAAATGCCATTGGGAGCTTGCAAAGTGAGGTCGATCATCAACACCTTGATGGAAGCAAGCGAGAACAGTCCTGGCAACTGGAGCGGGACGATGGACGCTTCGGTGTCCACCGTCAAGCGCACATCCAAATACTGCATGGCACTGGCCTTCCTCGTGGCACTTGAACCACCGCCGCACTTGTCAGCCAGTACGTCGATGAGGAATCGCTCGGGCGCCTCTGTGACAAA
This sequence comes from Seminavis robusta, assembly GCA_903772945.1. Lineage (NCBI taxonomy): Eukaryota > Bacillariophyta > Bacillariophyceae > Naviculales > Naviculaceae > Seminavis > Seminavis robusta. The sequence continues at coordinate 15,276 of CAICTM010000170.1, forward strand.
GTCCGTCATGGAAGCGCTCGTTTGGAAACTGACCAAGTTGGACGTGTCGCATTTCTGCAAAGCCTCGGCGAACAAAGGCGCCAGCTCTTGCCAGCCGTCGCCACAAAAGAAGGATTCGATTCGGATCCGATGACGGCTCATGAATTGCACGAGGCGCTCCGCCAAGGTTCCGTCTGGGATGCGAGAGTTGTCAAACCGAATGTCGCCGACAAGAATGTACATGGAGGAGTCCAGGAGCGACTTCCATCGACGAGAGACACCGACCAGGGAATGATAGAACTTCACGGCGTCCAGAGCGTCGTAAGTGGACGACCATGTCGTGTCTTGTTCGACGTCGTCGTCCTTGTTTCTCAACTCCTGCTCTGTCTCGACGTAGTCGTCATGTCCATCGAAAGAGACGCTTCCTGTCGTGCTTTCGTCTGCGTCCATGGCGTCTTCAATTCCATCTCGGCCCATGAGATCATCGTAGTTGTCGACATCGTCATCATATTCTCTGGCATCGTCGTCCTCATCCTCGACGAAACCATCGTCCTCCACGGAAAGAGCGAAAAGACGACGATCGGGAGTTTCCTCCGACTTTTCGGGCTTTCCACAACAGTTGCAAAGCGGAGGACAGCGGACGGGTCGCAAGAACGACAACACGAGCAGCATGCACTCCTCCGACAAGTACGCAGCAGGGTCCATTCGGCTGTTCGTCGTCGTGAGGCTTGTCATTTTCTCTTACTCTCTCCAAGAACGACGACGAGGAATGCAATCAGCAGTGGACTTGATGCTCAACCAAAAAATGAGCAAAGAAGTGCCGATCGAGGCGAGGAAAGGTTCGGATAAGCCCGCTGAGTGGGTTTTTATCTGTCGACTAAGGTTAGCGTTCATATCCTAGCAAGAGACAACAAGACGTGCTTCTTCTTTCCAACCTCCACCTTGCAAAACCAGACTTGTCTTCTTCCTCTCAGCCACCGCGTTGCTACGGTTGCGTGTGTTGTCACCACAAAAACAAAACAGAAACAATCATACAATCAAACATAATGGACTGGTTCGAACAAGTATTTGGTTTTCGGGAAGAGGGAGGCTTCGAGGAGGTCAAGTCGAAGTTTGCAATCTCGCGAGAGGATGATGGCAACATTCTCCTTTCGACGGCGGCTCCTGGTACCAAACGCAAACCCAAACGTACCTTTCATGTCGGGCGCTTTGACACGCCCACCCTGTCCGAGCTACGGGACAAGGCAGGACGATCCTCATGTCCGGCCGATAACAAGCGCAAGCGCAAAGATGGTCTCACCTTTCAGCACATTATCGGAGATGTGGATGCTTTGCATAGAGCACAGGAGAATCAAGGAGCCGTCTTTCAAGCTGCCAGTCAATTCAATTGTCTCGAAATGATCCATCCCAGCATCACACGAGAAATGGGCATCACTCGCTATGCACACGATTACACTCAGGGACCAGCCTGCGCTATGGTATGTCCTGCTGGGACCCTCTACCGAAATTACTTTGCAGAACCAATGAATACCCTCCAAGATGTGGGCAAAGTCCTGGGCAATCATGACATCAGTAAAAAGAAGCCTATGTATTGGAAAATCAAAAATGGATACGCTCTGGCTGCAAAGAAGGATTCCATCAAGACACTCTCCCAGAAACTACAGGAAAATGACGGACTGATCGACAAGGCCATGGCACAGCTGCGAGTGGGTGTACACTGGAATACCGAAGTGGATCAAGGCACCCATAATAACAGCGACAACAATCAACAACGAGTGGCGCAGGTGTACTGTTCCGCCTTGCCCATTGCCTATGACATTACGGCTTCCGATGCGGATTGGAGCCACTTTGCCCAGTTGGTTTTGGATGGATCCTACGAGGCCACCTTGGCGGTGGCAGCCGTTTTAGCCAAGGAGCGAAACAAGCGAGTGAAGGTCTATCTGACCATGCTGGGAGGAGGAGCGTTTGGAAACCGAGTAGAATGGATTCGACAAGCCATACAACGCGCTCTTCGCCTGTATCAAGACTCGATGCTAGATGTTTACCTGGTTCACTACAAGAAACTTTCTCCTGATTATTCCGACTTGACTGTTTGAAATGATGGGACGACTTTTGAAAGCACAAGATACAGCAACAGGTCAGGTCGCGATTAAGAGGACCCCCAAGCCACCAGCTTCGCTAGCCAGAGACAAATATTATCCGTTGTTCTATTGAATAGTCTTTCCTCTTTCAACGAAGCAAGCAACCGTGCGTTCTTTCTCGTGCAGTACTGTATCATGCGGTTTGATGTCTCCGTGTTTGAATACAGGCCACCGTTGTGGGTTGCTTTTCGGCCAAAGCCCTGAACATTCGGCTCGCGCTGGCTATTTTGTCATGGCTTTTTGCCAGGTCTCAATAGTCTAACCTACCTCCAGGTTTGGGGAATTGCTGTGACACAGAGGATACTGTAGTAATTGGGCTCCTAGAATATTTTTCATGCAACCATTTCAATAGTTCCAGACGACCCGCTCCAGCAGCAGCACGGCAGCAACAAGCATCCCATGGCAAGTCGTTTTCATGGGCCCATTTCAGTATGTCCAGACGGGCGGCGGCCAAACGCATGTTAGTTTATCAAAGGGGCATTGATTTGCGTGCAACCATTTCAGAATGTGAAGATGCCCACCCCCAGAAGCAACCATGCATGTTACTTTTGAGCAGCAGCGGAAGCAGACAGCTTTTGCTTCTTGGGGACGGGCTCCTTGGAAGAAGCCATGGTGCTCTTTTTAGTTTTTGTGTTTTTGTGGAGCTTTCGTCTAGTTTCGGTTGCTGCAGAGCAAGCGTGATCTTGGATACCTTCACATTTCAACTGGCTTATATCTTTTTTGTCATTGTCACACTTGGCATCTCTCAAAATCGATCTGTTCAATTGGTTTAGCTACTAGCTAGTAGTAGCTCTGCCATTAGTAGCCGCACCAAGATGACAAGCAGTGCCAAGTCCGTCCCCCGTCGCCCCTATGGGAGCAAGTTCAAGAACAGTCGCCTACCATCCGATCTTCCCATTATCGGACTAGGATGTTCGTCCTTTTCTACATTTTTCTGGACGGAGCAAGAACAAAAGGAGATGATGATATCAAGTAGTAGTAGTGATTGGACTCCGGAAGGCATGGATCGCTCGCACCCTCAAGTACAAGAATGGATTGCGACCATTCGATATGCCGTGGAAGAATGTGGGATTACCCTGTTGGATACAGCGCCGTGGTATGGTCATGGGACTTCCGAAGTCATTATTGGATGGGCCATGGAGGAAATGTTATCTACTATTACATCTAGTGACAACGACAAAAAAGACACTACAACAAAAGCCATTCAACGATCCGATTTGGTCATCAATACCAAAGTGGGACGATACGAAGCGGATCCGCAGAAACAGTTTGATTTTTCCAAACAAGCCACACTTCAATCGGTGGAACGTTCTATTCGTCGCATGAATTGTGGCTATATTGATGTCCTCCAGCTCCACGATTCCGAATTTGCTCCGTCGTTGGACGTGCTGTTGCAGGAAACCATTCCCGCCATGATCGAATGTCGAACCAAGGGATACTGCAAGGCATTGGGCATGACAGGATATCCCCTCCAAACGCAATTCCAAATTCTACAACGGACTCGAGAAGTGTTGGGAGACGACGATGTTTGGGATCAGAGTCTCACATATGGACATTACAACCTGGTCAATCAGAGTTTGTTCACGAAACCCTTGTCATCACCAGATAACAACAACCAACAGTACGAATCGTTTGCTGCCTATTGCGAGCAACACTCGTTGGGACTCATGGCGGCGGCTCCCTTGAATATGGGACTATTGACCAACAATCCACTGCCGGCATGGCATCCCGCCAGTGACGAATTGAAAGCAGCATGTCGAACAGCAGCAGCCACCATGGAGGAGGTCGACATTGCCACAATCGCCATTGTCTACGCATTGGCCAATCCGCAAGTTCCGTGTACCGTGCTGGGTATGAAAAATGTGGCGCAGGTGGCCACGTCGCAGAAATTGGCATTGCGATTTCGTAATCAAAATGAAAATGACAACCCGAAAGAACGCTTGAAACAAGTCTTGACGCCAGACGAATACAAAGCCTGGCAAGCCGTGATGGACCCTATCCATGGACCCTTTGCCACAGTGTGGAAGAATGGAACGAATGTGTGGGATGGGGTCCTGGAAGCCACCAAATTCTGGCAACAAGTGGAAGGACAGGATCAGGAAGAGTGGCATTGGGAGTAGTAGATAGATAGAGATAGAGAATGTGGCTGCAGAAACCAAACACAAGAACACAGTGTCGTTCCGAAATGTGTCGTAGATAGATAGATAAATGATAGGATATGTCGGCACGACTGTACTGTACTGTACCGTACCTCCTTTTGATGCATGCGCCCGAAAGATCTGACTTGGACTTGGGGACAGTGACGGCAGACGTTGGCAAGAATCGAATCTACATTGGCTAGCTACCGGTACCGGTACCGGTAGCAGTGTTAATTGGCACAGGCGTAGTATTCGTAAACTACTTTTTTATTTCTTTGGAAATCTTCTATCGTTTGTTTCACCATGCCCCTCGGTGGGCGTCCTGGTCGGGGACATGAGGTAGGCGAGACAAGTTATGGAACGGGCCGATCAAGAGTGCTAGTCTAGAGTGGTTGGGACAAGTGAGGATGTGAATCTCCGCCACGCACGCAGTCTTCTGGCCCTTCAGTCCTGCTCATCCTGGTTGAGGACATGTGGTAGGGGAAACACCTGATGGAAGCGGCCAATCATTCCAGGATAGGATTGGTCGGGACCAGTGAGGATGTGAATCAATGTCCGGCAGTCTTCTGGCACATTGTCGGCCTTGATCACTTTTTGCTTCGTGCAGAGGGCGCCACCACGTTGAAGGGAAAAGTACCCATCGCACTCGTAGCATTCGAGGCTTGGGCAATCGAGGGATAGCTCGACGGGAGTACTGGTAAACAAAAACCCAGCCACGCGCAGATTCTTGAGCGAGTTGCATGCAATCCGAATTGCAGGGCCGTTGTAGGAACTCTCACATGTCAGAAAAAGATTGGCGAGGTTTGGCAATGAATCGAATCCGTGAAGGAACTCAACATATCCTCGGTCGCGATGCCATTCTGCTCCATGTGTATTTCCAGCTTGAAAGTCGTGATGGTGGACCAACCAAGAGAAGAGAGGTAACTGAGAAAGGCAATCTTTTGAGGTCAGCCCAGCATTCTGATCCAAGTGCAAGTCCAAACCGAGATTCTTCAGCTCTGGCAAGGGTTGTTCCGTGATCTTCATAAGGAAAGCCCGCTTTAGACGGGCTTGGTCATTGCTCGAGTCGACCAGATCTGTCACTGACAAGCTTGTCTCAACCCCTTTGAGAACTGACAAGTCGCTTGTCGCAACTGCGTCAATGTATGCAGCAGCGTAGTCTTCCCAGTCCAGTTCATGGCAAGTGATTGTTTTGAAGCGAACCTGGTGATCTGCCAGCCATTCACCATGAAACTGCGCCAAGCACTTGGGAAGATCGTCCAAAGCCAGTCGAAGAGATGGAACAAGAGTGGTAGCAAAGCAAGCATCCAAGACGCGTTTCCAGCGACGGGAAACTCGTGCCAATCCATTGTAGAATCGCGCGGCATACGAGGTTGACACTCCAAAATGAAAATCCTTATCAACGCCATCCTCATCGTCGTCTTGACTTCCATCGTCACTACTAAAGTCCTCTCTAGCCTCAGGGTGAACTTGGCTGTCAGAATCGGAGTCACTGCCATGGCTGGAATCGTCCTGGCTGTCGTCGTCAGAGTCATCGTGATTTCCGTAGCTAGTGCCGTTCTCGTTCCCTTCGTCACCACCCGATTCGTCGTCATCGTCATCATTGCTTTGAGTTTCCATGTCTTGCTGGGTGTCCTCCGTTGATTCGGTGTCGTTGTTATCTTTCGTCTGGTCACGACCAACCTGCTGTTGGTCGCTCTTTTCCTCGTTGACTCCATCGCTGTCGGTCTTCTCTGGCAGGAGGTGGCAGATGCACTCGGTAGGAGCCTTTCCAAATGCCCCAGCAAAGGCAAACACAAGTGCCATGCACTCCTCGTTCAGATACGCTGCTGGGTCGGCGCGACCATCCTGGTGGTTGACATCTTGTTCGGTGCTAGTAGCCGTATCTTCTTGCTTATTACTGCTGTCCATGGTTGCAGTTAGTGCAGATTCCTACCGTATGGCAATCGTTCTCGGGATGGTTTTGATGTCAGACACCACAACAACGCCAAATCAAGAGTCAATCTTTGATTTCTTCTGCTGTTCCCTTTTCAATTTGGATGAGATAGAGATTATGAGAGCACAATCGCTTGTGAGGCTGAAGGCGGGAGCTTTGAATTCCAGTCCTTGGATCTTTGGTGGAAGTGTGATTGGAATCATTCGACTTAATTCTCAATTCCCGTGCGGTCAGCCGACCCTCGCTTGCTCACTTCCATTCAATTTGTCGGCAGCACCAAAAGAAATGCTCATGTTGAGGAAGGAACGTGGCTGCAGACATGAGATACCGTGCGGTACAGTACTGTACCGGTACAGCAGAACGCCAGGGAGTGATGCAATCGTCACCTGGGATCTTGGTCTCTTCATCATTCCGCTGTCAGAAGTCAGAAGGGGGAGTACTTGGGCCGAAAGATCTTGAGAGATTCCTCGATCCTCATTTTTTCCACTTCGCCTTGCCTTCATTGTTCTTTGTTGGCTGCAGCGGAAAGGAAGATAAAGGGACCATGGCGTTGTTTGCAAAGCCTCTCAATATGGCGGCCTTTTTGATACTCGTGTATCCAGTCCTTGCCAGTGCGGCCGACTTTAAGTTGGAACTGAGCGCTGCCAATGTCCATTGGGGTTTCTTTAGCAAGAGCCTTGCTCCTATCCTCACGATCCCATCGGGATCGGAAGTCGAAGTGGAAATGGCCACTCACCATGCATGTGACGACTGGGACGCCATGATTGAAGGAGATCCCGGTATGGAGGATATCTACTTTTGGGACAACATGGAAGGTGCCAACGAACACTTTCGTGGAGCCACGGGAATGGGTGACGGAGTCCATATTCTCACAGGTCCAATCTATGTGGAAGGTGCCGAGCCCGGTGACATGCTGCAAGTGGAAATTTTGGACTTGAAGCCTCGCAAGAACCCTGCGACCGACCGAACCTTTGGATCCAATGCAGCCGCGTGGTGGGGTTTTCAAGCCAGAGTCAACATGGTGGACGGCTCGTCCTTCTCAGCAGGATCTTTTACAAACACACCGGTATGTCCAAGAATAAATTGAATTGTGGACCTGCAGATTTTTTATGCGTGAAGGTGACATGAGTTAACACTCTTTTGTCATGTTTTCCTTGATCACTAAAGGGCGTCAACAACGAAGTGATTACCATCTATGAAGTATTGGAAGAAGATGGACAGGCATTTGCCGTTCCTCAGTACCAATATAGCTGGCCTACCATCACTGATCCAAACGGTACCGTTCGCGACTACATTGCTTATCCTGGCACCTGTGTACCTCATGATTTGCACGGTTGCAGTCACGAGTACCAGCCATCTGGTAGGGTCGAGGAAATGGCAAGTTATGTAACATGGCCGCGGATCAGGCCTATATCCAGCCAATGACTAACACAATTTGCTTGTCTCCTTCATGCTTCACACAGGGATGGTCCAAATCAGAACCCATAACATACTATGACAATGTTTTCCCTGCCAAGATTCCTGTGAACTATCATGTTGGCTGCATGGGTCTACCTCCTGCCTCTCACGAATATGTGGACAGCATTCCACCCATGGTGACTGGCGGGAACCTGGACAACATGAGGATTGCAAAAGGGGCAACCATGTATTATCCAGTGCAAGTAGAAGGAGCTCTCTTGTCCATGGGTGATGCACATGCCGCTCAGGCAGATTCTGAACTGGATGGCACTGGTGTGGAGACTAGTGTTACTGGAACGTTCAAGATTTCAGTCATCAAGGCGGCAGACCTGACACCTGCACAACAGGAACAAGATTTTCCCTTGTGTGAAACCGAGGAACATTTCATCGTCCACGGGTGAGTTGAAACTGGTCAAACCGAGGGTGATTGCATAGCTTGGCTTCTCACACAATGAAATGGTCAGCTTCACTGAGACAGACTACCTGGCTACATTCTCCGACAATCCATCAGAGATCTATTCCAATTCGGCAATTGATCCTGCAATGAGTAATGCCTACCAGCAGACCAGGAAGTTTCTGATGCTGACTTATGGGCTCACGGAACCGGAAGCCAATACAATAATTACCCAAGGCGTCGACTACGCCATCACACAGGTAGTGGATGGCAATTGGGGCGTTCATGCAGTCATTCCCAAGAAGATATTTGAGCCGCACACAGGCGGCGAGGAGACTCCGGTAGAGTCTGATGTTTCCGTAGCACGACAGTCTCCAGCAGCAGACATTGAGCTTAGTTCAGCAAACGTTCATTGGGGGTTCTTCTCCAAGGAGTTGGAGCCCATATTGACTGTACAGAGTGGACAGGAGGTGGTCGTGGAAATGGCGACTCACCATGCATGTGATGATTGGGACAGAATGATAAAAGGCGATGCAGGTGAGTTTCCGTCATCCGTTAGGCGCCAAAGTATGCGTGATCAAAGCCTCACTGCGTCGTGTGTTCCACAGGGATGGAGGATATCTATCACTGGTCAAATGAAAAACAGAATGAGTTCTACCGAGGAGCCACTGGCGGAGGAGACGGAGTCCATGTACTGACTGGTCCCATCTTTGTGGATGATGCAGAACCTGGCGATATCATTGCCGTTGAAATCATGGATTTGCAACTCAGACCCAACCCTGACGGCAAAACCTTTGGTTCAAACGCGGCGGCATGGTGGGGTTACCAGGCACGAGTTCCCAAAGCAGATGGCTCGACATACACAGCTGGTAGCTTCACTGGAACTCCCGATCAAAACGACGAAATCGTAACAATCTATGAGATGCTCCAAGATGACGACGGGGCGTATGCCGTTCCTTTGTACCAATTCGAGTGGCCAGTCTTGACAGATCCAGATGGTGAGCAAGCATTTGATGTGGCCAGTATTACGTTGCCTGTTTTGGGTCGAGTCAACCAACTTACCATATCTTCTGTTGTTGACCAGGAATCTTACGGGATTATATCGCCTATCCAGGCACCTGCGTGCCTCATGACCCGCATGGTGCGACGGACTCGGTCTCCTCTAATGTTCTCGACATGGGCTGGGTCAAAGAGGGAGACATCACATACTATGATGATGTGTTCCGAGCCAAGATTCCCATTGATATGCACATTGGTTGCATGGGTCTGGCGCCGGGGTCTCATTCCTATGTAGACAGCATTCCACCACTTCCCACTGGAGGAAATCTTGACAATCGCAGAATCGGAAAGGGAACAACAATGTATTATCCAGTGGAAGTGCTGGGAGGTCTATTGAGTATGGGAGATGCACATGCAGCCCAGGGCGACTCGGAGTTGGATGGTACTGGAATTGAAACTAGCATCACTGGTCGGTTCAAGATCACACTGATCAAAGCTGCAGACTTTGATGAAGCCCAAAAGCTTCAAGACTTTCCTCTTGGAGAGACTTCTAAGGAGTGGATTGTACATGTAGGTTGATACAGTCTGCTGAAAAGGTGTCCAATCTTTCGTGTCTCTAACACTTGCGATTCGATCCCTCTCCTGCAGGGCTTCACGCACACTGACTACCTGGAGACCTTTCCCGACAACCCTGGAGACGTTTACAGCACTTCTTCGATTGATCCTGCCATGAAGAATGCTTTCACGCAAACTCGAAAGTGGTTGATGGCGAAATTCAGTCTGACTGAGTTTGAGAGTTGGACAATCATCACCCAGGCGGTGAACTTTGGGTTGACACAGGTAAGAGGAAGAAGCAAGAGATGGCTTCAAATGTGCGTCTTTATGCAGTCACCCTTACTCGTTTCCTTTCAACTCCCTGCAGCTCGTGGACGGCAACTGGGGTGTCCATGCCCTGATTCCCAAGTCCATTTTTGACGGGGTGGAGAGGAATCCTTTTTGTGGTGATGACTTTGAAAACTCAGGGGATCTACCAGTAGTTACAAAGGGAGCTCAGGACAACTCCGGGAAAGACGCCGAAGATGGCATGGAAAGTGATGCTCATCAACTTCTCTCCAGCTCCCTGTTTGCAATCTTTGTCGCGGTCTTGACTTTGGCGCAAACGTTTTGAGTTCGATGGGAGCGTTGTGAAATAAAAACTAGTCGTAATGCTTGCGTTTTGAAGGTTTGGTCTGACTTGAGCAGTTACCGCTATTAGTACATTTGGTATCCTGGATCCGTTGGTTTCTCTGGAGCTGCCTTGCTCCCTCTTGCATTCCCCTCGAGCTCTAGGCATATCCAACGGGACTACCTACTCTGCACTCACCTTAACTGGCAGGATGACTTTCAATACTCAGAATGTTTTGGCATCGACCTAATCTTGGAGAAGTCGTACTCATCCACGTGTTGTCTGACTGTTACATAGTTGGTGAAGTTGCGTTTGCTACCGTGCATCCGCTGTGGTACTTGTAGAATGACAGGGAACTATTGTGGTGCCCTCATGAATAAAGTGTATTTGGCGTGTCAAGGTACTTCATCACACAAGATCGTGAGTTACATGCGCCTCTCGTCTGTGGCAGGCTAAGAAGTTGTGCATTATGTACCTGATCGCGAGGAATAGGGACAGCAAGAGCAGGAGTGGAGCGAGAACATGCTTTGGATGAAGGTCCAGGGGCGTCATGTGAAGGAGGAATCAAGGGCACGATTCTTCGTATTGTGGTCTCTTCTCTAGCTAGTCTGCACCTCATGTTGTTGGTCATGTTACCAACCAGCAAGCTCGCTGGAAACATCAAGCCTAGCGATGTCCTGCGTGGTTCCAGCCGTACGAGGTATCGGTACCGTACTGCATTAATCTTTCTCCCGCAGCCATATTTGACCCCTTCATTTTTGTCCTACGAAATAAATTAAAACCCAATCCTCAAAGAATCTACTGCCTTCTGCCCAAGGATGGCCGGCCCGGTCTCGGGATGGAGCAACAACAATTCTTTTTTCAATGCTCCAAGTCCTTTGCTTCAGTCGAGTCAAAGCGCCAGGCAAGATGCTCCTGGTTTCCAGGGCCACAACTCGATCTTTGGATCTTTCAAATTTCCCTTCAGAGAATCCGAACTTTCCCCGCCTCCCTCCTCTCTGCACCTCTTGGCGACCGGTATCGCAGAATGTGACAGCCAGGCAGATTTTGTCCTCATCAATCCTGTCAAGCTATTGCTACATGTAGAATCGGACTTGATATGTCCGTTCACGAGCTTCTCAGATTGCGTCGGACTCGGCCGATAATGTACGATTGTACCATGAGACAAGCACTCCTGGCTTCTGCCCGACGTAGGCATTCGCAATAACGCGTTCTGAATAACTATCATTCCTGGAGTTGCCTCCCGTTCCGATCCTTGACTGCTGTGCCTACACCAGGAAAGAGGATCCACCAAGGTGTTGGTCATCGAACAAACTAGTTAGATTGGTTTCGTGCTAGCCAGGTAGCTAGCATTGACTGGACTGCTGATCCGTCGAGAGCAAAGCCACGAAAGCTGTTGTGGATCCATCGAAGCGTGGAGCGGGCAGACGGCGGAAAGTGTAATAGCGGGAAATAGGATTTTAGAGGCCTGCCACTTTGAGTCTGGCTTGTGAATTACAGAAAGCTTCCAGATGCCACTTTCCTCCAGATTGTGTTATTTCCTTGAAGCTAGATTCAGCCATTCTTTCAGTTTTAGTTATTCTTCCATTTTCTAGTCATTCTTCCAAAAGAAGAAAATCTGGAAACAGGTATTCCCGCATTATTTTCCACGGTCCGCTTGATGGTCTGCCTGAGTGACCGCTTGTGCTGTAGCAGGTTTGTCTACTTGGCTGGAGGCACGGATCCGAGGGTCAATGGTCTGCCTAACTAAGCAGCTGACCATCGGGCTGCCACGGATCGATGTGGCCACAATTTTTCGCCTATTCGGTTCATTTCTTTGCTAGCTTTGGACAAGAGAAAAAAATGAATCCCTATGCTCGTCAGATGATGTCGCCTGATCGCGACGCTCAAGGAAAAATTGTGCTGAGGACCTACTCGAAAGATCCCTGGGGAGCAGAAAATGTCCAAGAATACATCGACTCCTGGGGATTGACGCAAGAGCAAATTGACAAGATGTGGGCGCTCCAACGAAAATTGGTGGACGTGGATCACTTCAAGAATGAACCTGAATGTATTTTGCGATTCATGTTTGCTCCAACTGGATATGATAACGCTGAAGCTTGCTTTAGAAAGATGATAGAGTGGCGACTGGACAACAATGTAGACACAATCTTGGACGACTATAATCCTCCCAAGCGATTGCTGGAGAGCTCCAGTTCTGCCATGCTCCATGGGCTCGATCGAGAAGGTGACCCCATTTATGTTGAGAGGGGTGGGGCTGTAGATGTTGGCACCCTGTTGAAAGAGTTCAGCGCAGAAGAAATTGTGAAGTTTTGCATATGGACACGTGAACTACATACACGAGGTGCATGGATTGAAGCATTTGAGAGGCGACAAGGAAGACGCATCAAGGGCGTCACAGGTATGTTCGGTGGCAATCGTTGGAAGTCAGCTGGTAACGAAGCCTTACATTCTGTGTTGATTTTCAGTTGTCTATGACTTGAAGGGAATGAGCACCAAGCACTTAAACCCCAAGGGCATGGACTTATTTGGAGAAATCATGAAGTTTTCTAATGCCTGCTACCCCGGGCCTATCAAGGTATAGCTGTTGGCTATCGTGGGAAGGTTCCAGAAGAAAAGAACGCTTACCTTTCTCTGTTGATTCTGCTATTTGCAGCGATTGATTATCATTCGGGCTCCCTCCATCTTTCGGTATGCGTGGGCGGTGGCTAAGAACTTTTTCCGACAGTCACTGCGACGAAAAATGATCTTTGCGTCCAAGAACTATCTTGACGTGTTGGATGAATTCATTCCCCGAGAAGTCCTTCCGCCTTCCATTGCAGAGGGCGGCTTAGGACGGGTTGCCATGGGTATGCCTCCCTTGATTGGAGATGTGAAGCACGGCGAGCCAAACTCCCGAGAAGCTTTGTTCAATGAAAGTGTAATGACAGTTGATTCACCCTTTCAGGGACGGACGGGCACATCTCGTACCGGTAGAGGAGGAAAGGCTGTATATTCGCCCTTCGAGGAATCGTCACGGGCTTCCCTGGCTGAGACTGATGACGGGTCTGCCTCGTCCGACGAACTCACGTGGGGTGCTCCAAGCTCGCTCTGTTCCGTGGCAGGGAGCGGACTGCTCAGGGGCGTCTGGGTAGACCAGGACGATGGCAGCAGTGAGATCTTCACCCGTGCTGTGGCCTAGCTGCGCCGCACAAGCCTGATTTTGCTGGACAAATGCACACCGTTTGCTTGATACATAAACACAAGACTGCAAGTAGCTTGCCTGAAGGCTAGACAACAATAGCATTTTCTTATTAGGCACATCCAAAGAGAGCGACTGCAAAGGACAACATACCAGACACCTGCCTGGGTTCGATTTTCATTCACACTCGACCGCATTGTTGTCGCTATCATAGGATTGAGACGTCTATTCTTTCAGAAGTCAGAGCTATTCCCAAAAATCTTAATTAAGGAACTAAAAGCAAATTCCATCAGCCTACTCAGTGTTCCAATCATAGTCACTCCTGTCGCTCCCTGCACCACCCAGTCAACCCTATGGCTCTTGTTGCCCCAGCAACAGGCGTAGAATTGTATCCATCTTTGCATTTAGGACAACTTCAACTTCATCAATTTTGGCCTCGAGAGCATTTTGCTTTGCAACCATTTTTGCACGCTTGTCCTCGTCCCCCAACCGTGCACGTTCCTGCCTGCTGCCAGCGCCTGAATTATCCAATGAACCTTCTGATTGGTGGCGGACCACATAAGTATTGACACGTGGTGCAGATCCAATCACTGGCCCATGTGTCCTGCTGTTCACCTTTTCCACTATCTGTCCTTCCCTTAAACAGCAATTCAGCTTCTGTGTGTACGCTGTTATGCAACCAACAAACACAGCAACAGCCATGGCAACCCAATGCACAATAAATGTCCCTGCCATCTGCTGAAGTGTCAGTGTAGCAGCTTCAATGTTGTCGCCATCAGATCCCCCAGCTGCTGAAGCGCCACCACCCTTAAGCACCCTTTGCTTAGGTGTAACAGTCTGGCCACTCTGTGTCTTGTCCTGCTGTTTCCTGTGGGACTGAAGTCGCCGATCTGGTTGAGCTTTGCTGTTGCCCACGTAATTGCAGTGTTGATTGTCAGCCAATTCTCTGTGTTTTCTCCAAAGTTCTGCCAAGACACCTTCATCCACAAGTTCTACCATATGCAAGCTTACAACGTGGCGGACCAAGCTGCTGCACAAATGGCCTGAATCAACTTTGACAGCAAATGCAGACTTCAAGGGTTTGACCACATCGCCCACAACTTCCAAGTTGCAGTCTGGATTGTACTCCTTGTCATTCTGCACATTGAGCCATGTTTCTTTGTTTGAAACAGACAAGGCACATTCCCCATTTCTCAATGACTCATAGGTTGCCTTCTCGTCCACTCTGGGTTCCCGTAGCGCCTTTGGGTAGGCTTTCTGAATATGAAAATCTCCAGCGGTATCCTCATAGGTGCAAACAGGATACCCATAGACAACAGCTGCCTCCATGGAAGCCACCAAAACTGGTTCCACTCGTTGTTCCACAAACAGGGAAGCAAGATTTGCTGTGTAGGTTGCTGTGATGACGAGTGCCCAAATAGTCATGCTTACTCCAAATATCCTTCCTGCAAAACTGCTAGGAGCATACTCGTAGTTCTGAGAAAAGTTGATGGCACTGAGATAGAGGTTGTCTGAGAACCATTGCCAGAGAGACCGATCGTCTCGTTCTCCGTGGAGGTGCTCAATTAGCTGGTAGACCAGGGCCGAAAAGACCACCGTCAAAATAATCGTTCCCCACACTGCTGGATCAAAAGGTTTGGTCCAGTTGAGTAGATCAATGCCATTGGCTTCCAGTAGAGACCGCCTTTGATCAATCAAAATAAGACTGCCATCGTACCATGGCTCGGCATAGGAAATCCCATCTTCCATTCGTTCCACAGTGAGATCCCAAGAGCCAGCGGCAATGTCATAGTTTTCGGTGCTCCAGACCAGCAACTCGGTCCATGTCATATTGTACTGTTGAGGCCATTCCGTGACACCAAAAGAATCCCGCCATGTAAAGTTGGCTC
This sequence comes from Seminavis robusta, assembly GCA_903772945.1. Lineage (NCBI taxonomy): Eukaryota > Bacillariophyta > Bacillariophyceae > Naviculales > Naviculaceae > Seminavis > Seminavis robusta. The sequence goes on from CAICTM010000170.1 coordinate 30,556, forward strand.
GTGCTGCCACTGCATCCATTAACTCTGCGATAAGTCCTGGATTTTCGGTTGGGAGACCCGACTCCATGTTGTGGCGAAAGTAAGGATTGCCTTTGCCAACAAAGACAGGCCTTAGCGCCAGTCCTGACAGAGCGTTCTTCAGTTCTATTTCTCCCAAACGGTACTTTTCATAACGTTCACAGACATCCTGTCGGACGCTGCTGTTACTATTGGATATCAACGAGGGTGTTACATTGAAGGCCGCCTTGTCTCCAAGTCCATGGCCAAAGGAGAAAGGCAGATGCACGATAACCAAGAGGCAACAAAGACAATGCAGCATAGGGCGAGGCGCCGTCATGGTGATCATTTTGGAGCAACAGTGGGGATGTTTTTATTAGGTTGACGCTGATGCAGATTGCTTGTCGTCGATGCAAGAACATCGTGGCGCCGCCGTTGCTTTGTCGGAACCGGCAGGATCCGAAAAGTGAGAGGTTTTAGAGGGCACAAGCAAGGGCACTTGAAGGTCATTGATAAGGGTCATTTTCAAGTGAAATCTTCAGCTACTCCTTTTCCGTTCTACCTGTAGGATTTTAAGCGGTAGAAGGCAGTGATATGATTGGAGGAGGACACTGAATACGTCAGCAAGTACGTGTGTAATACATAACAACCAAGTCCTAACCAGTTTACGTACCACTGTGCTACCAAGCTATCGATTTTCGTTTCTTTCGAAAAGAAAACAAGGATTCCTTCGAAGCAAGCCACTCAAGATGAGGATGCGACGGTCATTTCCACAGCCAAAGTTGCGAGTTTCACCAACCAAGAGCATCAACCATGTCAGCAGCACCCACCACTGTGGCTCCAACCCAAAGGAGCCCAGACGAATCAACTCATAATGATGAAACAATGGGAATTCAAAGCCAGCAAAGGAATTCACAACAAAAGAGAGCTCATCTGCTTGCAACCAACAACAACCCATCCAAGCGAGTCCGACGCAGCAATTCGGCCCCAAGCCTTCAAACTAACCTTGCTAGTGAGGTTGCCGATATATTTGATCCACTGAAAGACTGTGTTATTTGCAAAGCAAGACACTTGAGTCTTCGAGTTCCAAAGAGAGCACACTACACTCGCTGTATCAAAAACAAGGCAACAAAAGGTCAGGGTAATCTTAACGCACTGACAATTGCTTCAATTCGAGAAAAGCTACGTCTTAGCACTCACTTTAACACACCTCTTGCAGCCCACAAGAAAGGATCTTGGAGGCATTCAACAAAGGAAAACGGTGACAAGTTCTTCGCCTCAAGGCAGAACTTGGTGCAACCAAAGGCGATGGCACAACAAAAGAAATCGACTGTCGTGGAAATTACCCCTGCCTTACTATGCCAGAAGGTGAGCGTTCTTGTAAAAGAAGAGTCCTTCATTGACAAACACAAAACGAAGGGAGCGCCGCTGGCTATGCTGGCATTTGCGCAAGTTGTCAGTGACACTATTATTCGTTCCAGGAACCCCACAGTTTTTACAAGACACTTTGAAGGGCTTACCATGACAGTTCCAATGTCTTCTCAGTTCAACTGTCCACATTACCACTCCATTGAAGGGCAAAAGTTGCTTCTTGTCGACTGGAACCGATGCGGCATTACTGTTCCTTGTCCGGATAGAAAGTGTGTTGGCAATCTGGTGAACCACCGAACCAACTGGTCCAAGAATCAAGTACTGTTTCCTGTCTTCGGTATTGATGGCCCACCATCCTGGTGCATCATTATGTCTATGGTTTGCAGTTCCTGCAAGAGGCGATTTCATTCCAACTGTGCTGAGATACTAGCAACTATCCCACAGCATGCTGCCCTCCTCTATCCAGTAGAGTCGAAATACGCATTGCCAAAGAATTGCCATCTGGCAAGGACGGCTATGAAATCATGAAAAATCTTATCTATTCGGTGCTGGTGGAGGCAATTTCTGTGGTATATAAACCACATTTATCACTCCCCCATTGCCGAACATCTCTGCTGTTTTTCTCGAGATGACTCCCGAGTTCGCAGCAGTTGTGACAAGCCAGCACTAATTCCACGGTACTGGTGTGGTTGCAGGTATTTTCTTACGCTTTAGCGCTGCCTGTAATCAAGCGCTAGCCTTCGAGTTTCACGGAAGGATCTTCTTTCGCACGTACGTCAGTCTGAAGCGCTGACGTCAGTCGAGGTACGTGTTCTCCATTCTCGAGTGTGCTCCCTCGGAACCTCAAGAAATTCCGAGGGCTCTCACGGTAGGGTGAGGGATAGGAAGTATTCGCATTGATCGTGCGAACTGACCAGTCGCTTTCTTCAGCGATCCTACTAATTTACTATAGGGAACTAAGCTGGTATCTTCCCGGAGCTTGTTACGAGCGATATTAATGTACGGTGGGTGAAGGATGCTAACTACCGATCAGTAGTCAGCCACGGGCTTGATGTGTTCTTCGGTGATCCGAGCGAGGTGGAGATCTTCTGAAGGGCTTAGACGATACTACCTAGTGCCTCTAAGTTGCTCGCGGATTGGTGGAGGCAGTCTGCGGATGCAATCCGTGTTGCTTTGAACGCTGCTAGCACACAAACTAGGTCAATTTCAAAGGTACTTGTTATAGTGTCAATGAATCTACTAAGTATACCCTACAAGTAGAGACCATCACTTTTGATGTTGTGCCTTTGGTTGTTGTGTCGTTGACGCTCACTTTTTGCGGATAGAGAGGGTCGGATGAGTTGAGGATGCTCCATCCGCGCCGGCCAAACCTATAGTAAAACAGTACAAGTGCGGATGGAGTGAGGATGGGGATGCTCAGTCGCTGTTGATGCGGTTGATGCAGTTGTTGGTAGCCGCCATGGCCGTCAACACCGCTTCAAAGCAGTCAATGTACCCCTTGGCGTTATCAGCATCCTCCTGGAAGTAGATGAAAGTGACCTGCAAGAGCTCCACACCATCCAAGTTCTCGCCAAAGAACAGTTTGAAGCTCCTGCCACGAAGACTCTTGGTGTTTTCGGCTTTGACCTTCTTCATTTCCATATCCCAAGGTACATCTGTTGGAAAATAGATGGTACCAGCAGTAGCATCGCCCTTCATGGGAGCCTTGGCATGTGGTTTATCAACAACAAAGTCGCCATCAAGCACAACTCGGAAGAGGTTGTGGTTGCCGAACTGCTGTAGCTGGAAATTGGCAACCTGCACACGACTATCAAATCCAAAGCTTGCTGTGGCCCTGATGGTACATGCAGGACGAATGCTCTCATCTTGATCCATATCAAAGAGAGTCTTCCAAGAGGCAGTAGGACCAATGATAATGCCACAAGCCGAATGGATAACAGTAACGGAACGAAGGAAGAAGGCCTTGACCCATGCCCCGGTCACTTCGAACAAACTCAAGAGAGACCAGAAGGCCATGGTGATGCTGTCAATTTGGTCAAAGAAAGCGTTGAACATTTTGTCGTCGTCGAGAGAGAAGAGAGAGAAAGGGAGATATTAGACGAGTGGATTGAGAAAAAGTGACAGAGGCAAACGAAGGAGGCAAACTGAGGCTGGCAAAACAAGGGAGCAAGGGAGTGTGCTTGCCCGCCAAATCTTTTGGTTCAAACAACTCTGTACCTGGCTGGTCGAACATTCCAATGCGCCTCTCTCAAAGCCTTTCAAAGTGGTCCTTCACACGAAAGCCGCGGCAAATTCGGAGTGACGAGTCGGCTCGAGTTGATTGGCACCACCACAAACATTCGGACAACAACCACAATCCTACAACTCGAGCAATCAGAATCAGTGCACTTTGGATTAAACAAACCAGCAAACTAACACCATGCGTCTTACCTTCCGTGATGTGCCTTTCGCCCTTCATCTGAGCGCCCTCCAGTTCAGCGCAATCGCCATCGATGAAAACAACCAGCCGACTCAAATTTCCCTCCGCCGTGCCGACACGGGAGACATCATCCTTGAGACCGTAACTGCCGAGGAGGCTGCTCATGAACGCTCGACTGGCACAGGAAATACAGCTGACCGCGCCCTTGACTTGACCCATTCATCCAACGAAGATGCTTCCACGGCGGCTTCCAAGGACACCACTGCCGAAAGAATCCGGGCTCACTTCGATCTCGAGGATGCCAAAAGGGCCTCGAGGCACGTCAAGGAGGAGGATGACAATGAATCGGAATCGGAATCGGAAGCTTCTGACGATGTAGTCCGTTTCATTGGTGTCGATGGCAACCAAGAGGTCAGCTTGCTGAATGACTCCGACTCAAGTGAAGATTATGAAGCCACTGCTGGATTCTCCCAGGATCCTTATGCTATCTTGCCTGCGTCTATGCCTCGTCCTCGCCGCAGCACTCGCAACACTCGTGCTGCTCGTCGTTTTGGTCGCAAGTAGTGAATGCCATCTTGGTTATTGTTGGTCTGATGACTATTATATTATTTATGAATTCTCTGTGCTGTTTCGGAGTTTCGCAGTCTTCACGCACATAAACTTAACCTTATTTAGTAACGTATGTTAAATCTCTTCAGTGCCAAATGACGTTGCTTGATGGACTCCCACCGTACCTCCCTCCAACCCGACCACAACACGGATCGAAACTCGTTGCTCCTGTCTTAAAGAGCGCAAGTGTGGGTATTGATTGCTTCATTGCTTGTATAGCACAATACGTGCATGCTCTCTATCGCGTCTGTTTGACTCTCCAGCCGCGGAGAGCTGATCCTCATTACTCGAAGCAAGGCCGATTCGATTCAAGACGAAAGCACACCACGACCATGGCATCGAGGGCAAGTCGGAGGCAGCGCCTTGGGCGAGGCGCCAAAATCATCGTTAGAAAGGAGAAGCAGCCTGGTATCGTTCTGCAAGCAATGGGCAAGCAACTCTGGCAAGTGGAGCTTGTTGACCCTGAAACGGCCCAACCAACTGGAGTGATATTGGAGCTGAAATCTCAACAAGTGAAGCATCCATCACCAGGAGAATTTCCAACCGAGAAGACGGATTCTACTGATGACGATGAACCACCACCACCACCACCAGCAGCAGCAGCAGCAGCACCACCACCACCACCACCACCACCAGCGCCAATCATTCGAGACTTGGATGATGAAGAAACGGGAGTTGATGAAGGCATTGAGGTTGGTCTCCACGAAAGCGATGGAGACGCAGAAAGTCGTGCAAGCACAGCTGAAACAACCGTCCCAACAGTCATGACAGTACAAGAGGACGACGAGGAGTCGATCGACCCAGATGACGCCGTGGAAGAAGATCTACCTTTTTTTGCTGCCGAATTGGAGGAATCCGGAGCAGCCGCCAGGGACGAAGCTGAGTTCAGAGCCGCAGACTTTGTTGCTGCCCGTGGAATCGAAACGGATGACGACAAACACAAAGCAAAGTGGAGGCAATATGAACTGGAAAAGCAGAAGCTTCTTGACGAAGAGTGGACTGTCGACTGCAAAGCCCCCAAAAAGCAGAAGATTGGAATTGGAGAGCTAGTCCAAGAGAAGACTGGGCGCAAACGAAAAGGCATGATCTTGGACAGTTGCAGAGAGCCTGAAGATGATCAGCCGATGTGGACGATTCTTTTTGAAGACAGCCCAACTGCTGTATCGCGAATCTCCTCTCGGCAACTCACACTCGTCAAAGATTCTCGGATCTTCAGTTGGAAGATAACAGAAGAGTCCATTCCAGATGATCCAATCCCCGAGGCTCACAAGGTTGGTGTTGCTGGCTTCCAATTTGAACAAGCCTTCCAAAATCATGAGTCAACTGCAGATCCATCCTATACATTTCCATTTCTATTGCTGTTGACACATCTGTGGCCTGGAGATTGGCGAACTCATCGAAAGAACTTGAATGCGGCTATTGATAAGTCAAACGAAACAAAAGGAAGACAGCGAAAAGTCGGCTACGTCTCTGGTATGTTTTGATGCAATACTATTCTCTATTCTTTCTTGTCTAACCAATTTGATTGTCTTGTTGTTCTTGCTTCCACGCTCAGAGCGAGAGTGGTGGATCTTTTGGGGTATCATGATCATTGCTTGTCCCGTCAGAAAAGGAGGAGAGAAGCTATTCCAATCGACGCAACCAACCGGTCGCCTTGCTCCTGTCATCGACATGTCGATTGACAAGACGAAGTTTGATGAAGCAACAGGCCAGTCTGGAAAGAAGATCATGAGCTGGTTCCGATTCAAAACAATGAAGGAGTTCATGCACTTGGCATTCGATGATGGAAAGAATCCAACAGACCCATGGCATCCCATTGCTGGTCTTGTGGACGACTTCAACGCAAATCGAAAGAGGTGGATTGTAGCGTGCTTCATCATTGTGCTTGATGAGTTAATGAGCCCCTACCAACCTCGCAGCACCAAGACGTCCCTGCTACCTTTCCTCTCTTTCATTTTCCGGAAGCCAAAGCCACTCGGGACGGAGTTCAAATGCGCGGCATGTGCATTGACTGGGATAATGCTCTTCTTGGAGATCCAGAGAGGAGCAAAGCCCATGAGATTGCAGCCATTCTATTCCATCAATGGAGCCACGACAGCCTGCACTCTTCGGCTCTTACTTGGCAGTATGAACTGTGGTGTGGCAACCCGGGAACGGCAGATAATGGAGAAGAACAACCAGCGCCATCTTGTGCTTGCAGATTCCTGGTTCGGAAGTGTTCGCTGTGCAGAAGCGTTCAAGCTACTCCGCAAGGTGGAGCCGACGGATGCTTCCACGCTGGATGCATACACTTCATTTCGAGGCCACACCATCGGCACATCAACCGGTGTCAATGGCAAGGGCCACGAACTGATTGCAGCAGTCAAGACGAACTCTGGTTGGTTTCCAAAGAAGCAGATTGAAGAAGCAATGAAGTCGTGGCCAAGTGGGTCTCACCTTGTCATGGAATGCACCACACCGGAGGTTAAGGTCAAACTTGTGGCGATTGGATACAAATACAATTCAAAGAAAGCTCTCTGCTTTGTGACAACCAAAGATGCGGCTTCCACTCTCTTTGGCAAGCCCTACAAAGCGAAGTTCCCCGATCCTTTTGGCAACGTTCGCGAGCGATCAGTCAAGAGACCAGAGGCTCTATCTTTGTACTTTGGTGTCAACAACGCCATTGACATGCACAATCATGCTCGCCAGTCAGTGCTTGGCTTGGAGAAATATTGGAAGACCAAGAACCCTTGGTTTCGGTGTGTCACCACCATCATTGGCATCACTATCATCGATGCGTGGAAGGCTTTGAAATTCCGGCTTCCACAGTTTCGAAACATGTCTGTCGAAGAGTTTGCTGATAGGCTTGCCTACGATTGCTACAACAATGCCTTCCACAGTGGCGTTCCAATGACTGGAAAGGCTGACATTGCTGCTGATGGACTTGCCGATACGGATTCCGAGCTATCAAGTCGCCTTGGAGGTATGCCAAGCGCCTTGTTTGGAGGAGTCAATCGATTGGCTAGCCAAATGGAGACAATGACTGTCAGTATATGCGGTGGTGGAGGAGGTGTCGAACCTTCACCTTTGAGCGTTGGAACAGCGCCCTTCAATTTTGGTTCGAAGCAACACCAGTACCATGATCCAATAAAACAGCGAGAGAAAGATGCTTCTGATCAACCAGCCAAAAGGCGCTGTGTTGTCTGTGGCAAAGATACAAGGAATGAGTGCTCTCACAAGACCTGCAGCCGCCAGATCTCTCACTACAAGCAAGAGGAGTACGTTGGCACACCTGTTTGTGGTACTCGCGCTGGTGTCCGCTCGACGATTCCACGAAGGGGCCTAATCAACAACACCAAAACATGTATTGATATCCATCGAGAGGATTGCCACAAGAATGGCTACTAGCGTCTGCCGGAAACATTGCTGGGTATGTCGTGGCTATTATCCTATCGTCGTCCGCGTCTATTATCCAGTCGTCGTCTATTATCCAGTCGTCGTCCGCAACGAAACAACAACAAGAGCCTTATCATGAAAATCTTAACAATCAACATCTATAACCAATCTGGATTATCACCACGCTGTCTACGTTGACTATTGTTGCCATTCGGGGCCGCTGGAGAGGTCTCCGATCGTCATGGTGGAGCTTGAAAGAAAGCATCGGATAAAAAGAGGCACTTTGCGGATGGTTGGAGGCACTTCGCGGATAAAACTGCGGAGCGGCTGTTTATCCGCACGCAACTTAGAGGCACTAGTGTTCCGTTTCCGACTAAGTCACGATTGGGGATTTTTTTTTTTTTTTTTTTTTTTTTTTCTCAGAGAGAACTCCCCCATAGTCTATGTGTACATTACTAGGGAACGTCATGAGTACTATTTAACTATAGAGACTTGCCAATCTCTAAGCCTGGAGGTGAACTTCTCCCCCCAAGTCTTTACGGTTGGATGGTACGATTGAGTCACGGGGAATGCGAAGACTATAACTCCCCCGGAACTGGTGCATGCTTGCGGATATATGTGTCGTGCCTCTCTAGCCCTGCAGGGTAGTGTGTACTTAACTGCAGACTTGTAGAATGCATGAGAAGACTTATGGGCGCTACTAACTAGTGCATACTGACTAAGGCGCTTTCCGACATGAGAGCTTCACCACGGTGGAGGTGCGATCCTTGAACCATCCTAGGAATCGAACCACAGGCCATGGCACCCAAACTCCCCGGGGACCGAACGATACTACTATGTATCCTGACTTGGCCCTTGCAGGATGGTGGAATCGACTGCAGGGGTACGAGGTAAGTCACTGCTGGGTCTACGAAGGTAGGGCGTACTGTTAATCCTATGAAATCATGAAAAATCTTATCTATTCGGTGCTGGTGGAGGCAATTTCTGTGGTATATAAACCACATTTATCACGGCAACAGAGGTCTTCGAAACCTTGATGCTCACTTATGGAAACGGGGAAGTCTGCAGTCGACTGATCTACAACGCCATAAACAGAGAGTACATGAATAGAATGATGTCTTATTACTCTTATTGGGAAGATAGCAAGACACCACCTCAACCTTTCATTGAAAAAGACGGCACTTACATCAGACAGTTTCCACCCTTGGGTGATTCCATTCGCGACCACTATGATGATGCTTCCTGCTCCAATCGAAACCCATGGCAGATCAGCGATAAAGAAAGACACACCCGGGAAATCCAAAGTGTCAAATGTGATGGTGGGATCTTTGCTCAGGACCATACTTTCCAACCAGTAAAGAACTACGTGAAGAGTCTGGGAGCTGTTGCAGTGTGGGATGCTGGGACTTTGACTGGAGAGGTGGCATCTGCCGTTCTTGTTCCGACCACCAAGACTATTCATTTCTCTCATGCAGCAATGCAATTGGCTCGAAGAGACAACTTTAAACCGGCAGCCATCTACAGTGACACTTGGCCAAATAAGGATCAGTTCTGGGAGATTCTCTTCCCTGGGATACAAGGAAGACTTGGTCTGTTCCATTTCGAAAAGAGAATGCTGGGAACCATGAGAAAAGGCCACATCGATTACATGCAAGCAATGACCGAGCTCCTCAATTGCCTCTATGAGTACGCACTGGAAGATTACGAGAAGCTTCTCACTGCCTTGAAGGGTGGTAAGCTCTCCACCAATGGCAGGTGCTACTCAATGCAAGACATCACGGATTTGCAGGCAACCAAGGTTTTTCGTTCCAGATATGGTAAATACCTGCGTAAGAAAATGAGAGAACTAGAGACAATGAGGCAAATGTTGCAGCAGTGGTTCTGTCGGTACAAGGTTACAGCAAGCGATGGCAGTCAACCAGGCCAAGGGCGATTGGATCCTATTCGACAGCTTACCTTGTTCACACGAGAGACCAAGCCAGCAGTGGAAAACTGCATTGAAAAAGCTGTCCATTTAGCTGATCCGCTGCCCCTTCAAGAGATGTATGACACCGTTCCACCATCCCCAACTTCAAAACATCAGCTGTCAGAGTTCCTTTCAAGAAGAGGAGAAAGCAAACTGGAAAAATATCATGACCGATTTGCCCATTTCGGTAATGGAGGAATGCGGCGATCTCTTGCTGATGCCCTCAATTTGTATGGCACTGCCAGATATAATCTCACCATTCGGTACAAAAGAACCTTCCTGTTAGCAGAGTGGCAAGAGGAAAGGAAGCTTATTCCATTTGGTTGGGAGAAGGTTGTTCCATTCTGGAACCACACTGAACTCACCTTTGTCAATGAACTGGCTGCGTCTTGTGGAATAACAATACTGCCATTTCCAGATGCCGAGCCATTGCCCCAAGATAATGGCAAGCGATTCTTCTCCGAATACTTGGTTAAATTCAAACCGCATCGCCAGAAGTATGCACCCAACGACTGCTGTCTATGTCCGCTGTGCACTGCGCCGGTTGGTGCACCTGTTGCTGCTCCACCATCTCCAACTGCCGCTGCCGCTGCGGGTGCCGGTGTGGCTATCGCTGATTCAAATTTAAATCCTGCCGGTGGAGCAACAGTTAGGAACAACAGCTATGTAAGTAATCTAATACGGTATCGGGAACAACAACGACAGCAACAGCTACAGCAACAGCTACAGCTACAGCAACGACGACAACAACAACAGCAGCAGCAGCAGGTTCAAATTCAAATGATGCAGCAGCAAATCGCTTGTTTGCAGGTGCAGCGAATGCATCCGATTCTTCCTTTTCCACCTACCTTTCAACAGCATACAACAGGATGCTGTTCGCCTTACATTACTTGGTTAAGCAGAAGAGTTGGACGTCCACCGCATGATCCGAATTGCCGTCATCGTCTCCACGGGTATGCACTTCCTCCATCGTAGCAATAACAAATAAATGATTTTTTTGAATGGAATGCGTACCATTTAGCGAGGAGGGTGTGGCAGCAACTCGGGACCGGGCAACGGATCTTGAGATTTGAATTGTGGAGCCAGTGTGAGACCTGCAATTTGCTGACACTTCGATGACGGTGTGACCTACTCATTTAACACTCCCCCGACTTTCTTGTCCTATCCCCTCATTTCCATATGTCTCAAAGATACGTTACTTAGAGGTCATGACTGGCAAGCCCGCACCTCCCCTTCATTGTGACGGAACATGGAATCTGACCCTCTCCCTCCTCTCCTCCTCCTCCCTCCTCCCGCCCTGGCGGGAGCCTAACCCCCCCTAAAAATTCTGTAGAAACAGATCTTTTGGGAAGGCCAAGCTGTTGGTATGACGGCCATACTAGTTTAAGGGTGGTCCTGAGCCATGAAAAAAATACATCCATTTCGCTATAGTAAAACAGTACACAGTTCCTTTTCTGGCTGTAAAATAGTCCGCAACTTCTGTTAACTCCAATAAGAATGGATCAACACCAGTGCAATTAACTCCAAATTTATTGTGCTTTATTGTTTGTATTTGCTGTGACAGCTCAAACATAAGAGACAAGCATATACTATAATAAAAGAGGTTGATTTTGGTCACATTTTGGCCTTCTTGGATGTTCTCATTCGACTATAGTGTTAAGTCTATTGAGTACCGTTTACACTTGTAAATCCAAAGTGGGTATTGAGCCATTCGCTGTGTAGGATTTTGTACCAGGGCTACTGGTAAAGCTCAAAACCACTGCTAAACTAGTAGTCTAGATATCGAGTTGTAGAACCTGTTGTAGACAACGTCGGCAGAAACATCATCGCCTTTCTTTATTACTGCCGCATTCCAATTGTCTCTTTCCATCAACAGTCCAGAGGATTCCTTGAGTAGGACATTCCAAATTTCTTTTTGTTAGCCACCTTCAAATCTGCTCGAATTGAATTGAATCGATAATGGGATCTTCAGCGTCTAAGCAGCAGCACAAGGAGAAGGCGTCGCCGGAAGGAATCCAGGTGATTTGTGCTGGCCTCGGGCGCACTGGGACTCTCAGTTTGACAGAAGCCCTCAAACGCTTGGGGTACAAGCCCTATCATTACTTGGATGTCTCGCACAGCGCTGCTTGGTGTCAAGTTGCCGAGACCCAGGGTAAAGATGCCCGTGCCATTGAAACGGTACTGACTAAAATTGAACAGGATGGATACACGGCCACGTTGGAAAATCCCACATCGGATATTTACCAAGACATACTCGCCAAGTATCCCAATGCCAAGGTTGTTTTGACGGTGCGTGATTCCCCGCAAGCCTTTGTCAAGAGTTGGAAACTCCTGTTTGATACCATGGTGGTGACGGAGCAAACTTTTTCCTGGACTTTTCCTAGTTTCTTGGGTTACATTCCCCTCTTTCGTGATTTGAAAAAGATTCGGCACTTTATGGGGACGACCCATTTAGGTTTGGAGCCGGGAGCCTTGACGCATGGGTGGCGAGACAGAGGAGACAACAGCGATGAATGGTTGGCCGAACAATACGAACGACACAACCAGCATATTATGGATCATGTCCCCAAGGATCAATTGCTCGTCTTTAATGTGAAACAAGGCTGGGAACCGCTATGCGAATTTCTTGGAAAGGAGGTCCCGCCGAAGGACGAGCCATTTCCACATTGCCAGATCAACAATGCCGCTTCCTTGAAAGCGCTGAAGAAACAATTTGTCTGGGTTGTGTACGGTTGGATCCCCGTGCTCGTGCTGTCAACAGCTGCAGTGGTGGTGTGGTCATCACAAGAGCGACCGAGGGGCAAAGGAACGGTCTAACTAAAATACCTGTAATACCGGTATCTTGCCGGCTTGATCAAAACTACAGTTCCGGTATAATGCTGAATTTGGACGCAGCCTAACTTTTGGATATAGCAATCAAACACAAAACCCAGCCGGAGAGTTGCCAATTTTAGCTCTACCTGTTGCGAGGTACCTTTGTTTACCGAGGGTACATGGGACGCTCTCTCCAGAGGAGCCAAGCGGACTTGGAGCTGGCTGGTGTGGTTCTAGGGACATTCAGTCGTGCGTCATTGGAAAGGATCTTCAGCACCGAACACCAAAACAAAATCCAACAGCAGCGCCTTTTGCTTTGTTGCCACAAAGCCACTCAGCAGCTTCTCCTTGTCGTAATCACGGCATAAACCCAAGCCAAAAGAACATCATGCCATCTTCCAGCGCTTTGACGGAGACTCTTCGGGTAAACATCTCCCACGACAGCAATATGATAGCGCTGGCGGACCATGGCTTCCAAAACGAACTTCTCGTTGATTTGGCATCGTCTCGGGGTGAGATTCTGGGCCAATTGCCAGGTCAGTTGCTTCATGGTGAAGTAAAGGTTCTGTTGCTCCTTGGTAGCCTGCCTGGGTTGCTGGTTCGTCTCCCCCATGTTGCCGAGAAGCTGTTCCAGGAAGTTGCATCTCTCCCAAAACTGCGCTCTGTGAAAATCTATTTGCGAAACCGCATGCCGAAGCATGATTTCTTTCTTCGCCTTGTCCGGGAGTACTTGTTTCCCCTTCTTGGTGGGAATTACTCCATGGAAAAATACCATGATTCTAGCGATCAGTATACATATTATCTGCTTGAGAGCAACTCTTTCAAGCTTGAGCTGAAATGCTTCGGCTTTTCCTGCAAGAGATATGACAGCATGAAGAAAGTGGATCTCCAGAAGCTCTCTTCACTGTGGAAAATCGATGCCGCCCTCACCAAGGAGTGCATCACTGTGTCAAATAAGCTTACAAACGTAAAAATTTCCACCGAAGTGAAGCCGTCAGTAATGAAGACTATTTGCTCCGCTACAAATCTAATTTCATTGGACTTGTCCTGCAGAGAGTTTGTGTGCCTTGAGCCCTTGATCCGGGCTTTGACTCCAATCCAAGGCCTAACAACAGGAAAACGCAAGCGCAATGACACGGGAGCTCCGCTGGCACACTTGAATAAGCTCCGCATTGGAAGTATGATAATCTCTCTACAGAACTTTACTTGTCTCTGTCAAGCGCTGGATTCACACGAAAGCATTACCGAGTTGAACATTGACTCGCCATTTGTCAAAGACCCAACTGCAGAAGATGGTTTCGTGCATCTTACCGCCGCTGAGCTATGGGAGCCTTTGCTGCAGTTGTTGCGTCACAATACCTCACTGATGTCGGTGGCTTTTCATCCGATTTACCTTGCTAGTAGCTCATGGTGCGCGGAAATGGTCTCGTTTATTTTCGAAGAAGAAGAGAATCCGATCTGCCAGCAAATCCATGATGTTTTGTACAGCAAGAATGGGACTGTGGGAACTTTGTCCTTGGTTATGGAAGGGACGATCCTTCCACAACGAATTGAGGAACTCTTGAGTCTGAACCACTTTGGTTTCGGGCAGTTTGTGGGTACCAAACTCCCAGCAACTAAAAATCAAGGAGCTTTTCGGGAGGCCATGGAAAAGTTTGGATGCAAGATGCGGGACGAACGAAACAGGGCAAAAACGCGTCGGCAAGAACACGTAACTGAAGTTCGCTTTGTCCGGACACTGTTCTGCCTCTTTCAACATGACCCTTCCTTGGTCGGATCCTTTTTGTGATTGGTTTTTGTCTGTCGTTTCGCCCTGCATTGTGCTCTCCGTGTGCTGATGCGTTTATCCAGCGCCTACACTGTACCTAGTCGGACCACCCACCAACAATTGTGACTGAAATCCAAAGACAGTCAGCTCTACCGGTACCGGTAGTGCGCTTAGATAATGATAAAAAACCTAGTCTAGAATGTGCTTGAACATCTGCTACCTGGTAGCCTCGTTGACCTCGGCAGTCTTGCTGCCAGAGCCCTCAACCCCTTTAATTGTTTTTCCTGCTACGGTGGTCCCTGCAGGTATAAGGGTAGGGTTAGAACACAAATAAGTCAGCAAAAACTAAATAAGTTCCTAGGATGGTGCTTTTAAACCAGCTAAAGCTATTTACATGCATCTTAGTAGGGGGATCTGCTTCTACCAGGAAAAACTCTAAAGCCAGTGAAAGCTATATAACTAGTATTCTAGCTAGCTAGGGTATCTGCTTCTAGTACCTTGCTATGGGAATCTGCTTCTAGCTAGCTAAGCACAAGTTAAGCACTAGCTAAGCACTAGAGGTATCTGCTTCTAGCTAGCAAGCTAATAGGGGTATCTGCTTGTACACTGAAACCATTCTGCCGAGGTTACACAGCTCCGCTGGCTTAATTGTTGGATTCCGCTTGACAATTGTATGCAACCTTGCTAGTCGCCGGTTTTAGACTTGTTGACTAAAACATGATTTGGGAAGGATGGTCAATGTTAGTTTTAGTCAAGGTGACGAAAACATGTTTTAGTCAGGTGGACGAAAACAGAAAGTTACTTAGAAGGCTAGAGCGGGGTGAGTTACTCTGTGATATAATCCTGACTTCATTCCGTTCAGCCAATCCACTGAGACGAGTCCGATGAATGGGCCTTTCCGCTGAGGTGCACCGAGCTCTTTGGACCCAAAGCGTAGATCAAACAGCGTCGGCACGAAAGTAAACACTCAGATAAAGCCAAACTTTCAAACAAACACATTAAACTATTAAAGAAAAGCTGAAATGCAATGCAAGGCACCAGTGCAACATGAACCAGCTTCATCGATCAACAAGACGACGAATCCATCCGAGACATCAAAGGAAGAGGATCCCAGCAAGTTGGGACATGGTCGCATCATTTGGACAGAGGCCCATATGAAGATCAGACATCACTCTTTTTAAAACGCGCGACGAATGATCACAAGCAGAGCACAATCTTGCAGGTCAAGGTCTCAAACAAGACATCAATGCAGTCAAGTCGAACAGAGCGAGCAGGGCACAAGCATGCATGCATCACATCAAACATAGAAAGAAAGAGAACCAGAGAAAGAAACGGCTTTCTTACTGGTGTCACCGTCGTCTTGTTGGCTGGCTGGCTAGGGCATGCCGGGTGGTTTTTCCCATTGCGTCTCGCCCGTCTTTTCGTTGTAGTAATAGATCTGACCATCTCCCGCCGCAGCACTCTTCCACGGACTCGCTCCCGCTGGCGGTGGTGGCGCGGCAGCGTATCCGTAGGCTGCGGGAGGCTGATGATAACCTTGAGGAGGCTGCTGGTAGCCATACTGCGGTGGATATCCATAGGCGGCTGCTTGTTGATGATGATCGTACGGTTGGTGTCCATAGGCCGCCTGAGGTGGGTATCCACCATACGCCTGCTGAGGATGATATCCGTATCCCGGTGGGTGCTGTTGTTGTTGCTGTTGTTGATAGGGGTCGTGGCCGTAGCCACCACCTCCGCCGCCACCGTAGGCTCCTCCACCTCCACCTCCTCCTCCCTCTGGAAAGAAGGAAACGAAACGCAAAAATCAATAAGTGGGCAACAGACCTCTAGCTAGACAAAAACACACACAAACACCAAAACATCAAAAACGTACGCGCAGAACCACCGGCATAGGGATGATTGGGACCAATTTCGATAATCTCTCGTAGCATTTGTTTCGCCGATTCAATTCCCTGCCGCTGTCCCCGGAGGGTAATTTCACAATCGGATCCGTGCGGGACATCCTGATTGATTTGAATATCGCATCCCGACCGTCGCTGCAAATCGTTGATGGTGATTCCCTTTTGTCCAATAATCCGTCCCATGAAATTTTTCGCGGCATAAAAGATTTCCGTTTCCAATCCACCATATCCTGCGGGGGCAGGTGCCGGCGATGCCGCGGCCGGAGCGGGAGGATATCCTCCTCCCGCTTGAGGTGGATACGCCGCGGGTGACGGAGCACCGTACGGATCGGCACCACCGGCCGGAGGATACGCTCCGGCAGGAGCTCCCGGTGCCATGTGAGGCATCATGTTTTGTCCCATATTGGGCAAATTCATATAGGGTGGTCCCGATCCCCACACTCCTCCACGTTGCAATTTGTCTTCTACCAACATGAGCAATGCTTGCATGGCATCCATCATGGGATTGGCGACCAAAAAGTTGACCATCTCTTTGGCTTTAACGACGGATTGTTCCGTCCCGGTAATGGTCAATCGTTTCTGATGGGCCGGGAGTCCGGCACTGCCGTGATTGTTGTGATCGACCTGTATTTTGGCATGCGATCGCGACTGCAATTCCCGAATCATTTCCCCACCGCGTCCAATAATTTTCCCAACGCTGGTGCCCGGTACGGCCATGATTTCTCGTCGGGCTTCTCCCAATGGCAAATCGGCTTCGTTGACGTGTTCATTGCAGAGCATTTGGACGAGGCGCTTGGCAAAGTCGACCGTTTTGCGGGTTCCACGGTACGTAATAATACGGGGTTGTCCGGGCGGGACGCTCTGATCGACGTCAATGCGACAACCCGACCGTGCTTGCAAATCGCGAATCATTTCCCCGCCCTTGCCAATGACTCTTCCAACGTAGAGCGACGAGACTTCTCCGGTTTCTTCGACCAATTGGGCCGCATTGGTGACAGTGCCGCCGGAGAATAGACGGGTTGTTGTGGCTGCTGTTGCAAAGGGGCGCCTGTACCAGTGGGAACACCCGAAGGAGCAGGAGCAGTGGCAGGAGCAGTGACAGGAGCTGGTGCTGGAACGGGGGCAGGAGCTGGAGCGGGGACAGGTGCTGGAGCTGGCTCCGTCTTGGGCGGCTCTTCTTTCTTGGCTTCTTCGGCTGGTTTGTCCGAACCGGCGGCTGCGTCACTACTGGCGTTAGCTCCATCTTCCGATGCTTTGATCGCCTTGGCAGGAGGTTCTAATCATGCGATAGTAGTAAGGGCAAGACAAAAATAATGATGAGAGAGGCTCTACTTCTTTCTGCGTCCATGGGTATCTGACTGACTGACTGCTTGACTTACCAGCATCTCCGGCATCATTATCGGCTGCTGCTTGCTCCTCTCGGGAGCGTTTATTGCTGTCTGCGGCGGCTGGTTCGTCGCTCATGGTTGGATACTGTACGACTGAAGAAGCTAATACCGGTAGAAGAAGAACCTCTTCGATAAATGGAAGAGAAGGGTATCTGCCCTCACTTGTACAATCACACAAGCCCCTCAATAATAACAAGCCACTGTCCGGATCTAATCTATGGAAGCACCACACCTACAAATAGCCAACAAACAACCTCACGCTATCCTCTCCTTTAGAAATTGGACCAATGATCACTCGTCTCTTGGTTGTAAGTACAGTAGTAAAGTTTGAGAATACGATTGTGTTATCCTGGCGAAAATGGCCGTTGTCGGTGGCAAAGATATACCGACAGCAAATTGCAAGATCTTTGGAAATAAGCTCAGAACCCAAGTTGAAACCCTGAACCTTAATCGCATTGGCATTTAAATAACGGCGGAGTACTGATCCAACGATAGTACACCTCGCTCAATGGAACCAAAACTCGTTTGGAAAGAACAAAAACCCCAAGGCAGCTTCCTTTGACAGTAGTTGTTGTCCTTGATGATATCTAGGTGCAACTCGAGGTGGTACATGTAGCAGCCTGACCGACCATGACATCCAACTTGGGAGAAGTCACTCCACTCGTTGGCGGCGGAGGAGACGAATGGCAACGCATCGGCTACCCTCACAACCGACGAGGCTTTCAAAATCACAACGATGCCGACTATACGATGTATCCAACCTCCTTTGATAATAATAATGCTGATCAAAAGGACCGACGGTCCCATTGGAATCGATTCAAAGAGACCGTGGTGGGTTTTTGGCCAGTATTACGGGGACGGATTCGGGCCACGGCGTGTGCCGATCGGGATTCCAAGCACATTGATCCCGAACGACTCTGTTCTCCTCCTGCCTCGTCCTTGGAACGGTCCTATTATGAAGATACCTACAATGGTGATAGTTGGGCTTGTTCGTTTGGGACAGATGAAGATGTGAGTAACGAGGCTTTGTGCGCAAGTCTTCATTATGTATGTTCATGGGGGTATACAAGCTTTCAGCTCATTGGAATTCTTTCTTTGTGACCATTTTTTTATTTGGCAATCTATCACTATCTACGACGATACAGGACGGAATCTGGCTCAATGTGCATGACAGGGTGGGGACAATCATGTCGTCCACGGTTTGGATTTTAGTCAGTAAGTGGTGGCAGGCAAAAGCAACTTTTGGAACACGCAATCCGCATTTTTGTTGGCACCGTTTTCAGCCTCCCACGCACCTCTTTTTGGGGTCTCACCAACCATTTTGGTTCTGCCTTTCTTGCATTCATTTCACTCCAAAAGTCTACTCGGGGATCACGGTGGGATTACTCTCCCAACACAATCATTTGTCGCCCATCTTGGCCAAAATATACTTTACCATTTGTGCCATGGCACTTGCTAGTCATGCCAAGACATCCTTTACGGATCCAGGATCCATTCCGTTGGCGGCAGTACCCGTCGATGTATACACTCCTGCGGCCCATGCCATGTGCAGTCGATGCCAATCCTACAAACCCAAAGGGACACATCATTGTCGAATCTGTGATCGATGTATCAGTGGAATGGATCGTAAGTGTGAAGATAGGACGATGATTGTACTATGAGGGGGAATTGCAAGTGTTACTTACATTATTTGTTCTTTGCTTCAATCAGATCACTGTCCTTGGATGAATAATTGTGTTGGAACTGGGAATATGAGTGAGTATTGTACAAAGTCATCATAGACTGGCTGCACTGTGTGTCTCACTCACTTGTTCGTCTCTGTCTGCTTCATTGTCACAGAACACTTTGTTCTCTTTCTAGTCTACACTTGGATAGCCTGCGCCTTTGCACTCATGATGTTTGGATGGAATTACTTTTTCTGTGCCGATGAATCCTGTACTTTTTCACCCGTCTTGATACAGCTCGTACGACTCATGACGCTCATGTGCATTTCCGCACTCATTTTCACATCCAGCATGATTACCAATGTCACATTTGGGGTCATGACGGGAGTAGGGACCATTGACAGACTCAAATTAAAAGCCGACAATGCATGGGGACTCGTCGACGATGAACCAATGGAACTACGAGATATTTTTGGGATTGGGGATTACTGGACGTGGGCATTGCCCTTTTTTGACCCAGTATTTGAAGATTATGATTTGGCCATGGGATACAGCACACCGCAGCGATTGTTACGGGAGCGTGCGTAGAAATATATATATATATTGTTAATACAAGAAACCACCCGACAATAAATCGATGTGACTTTTTCCAAGGCAACAATTGAGGCACAGAAACAAACACAGACTTGGTCGCCTCGCAGAGGACACGACAACCTCAAAGAACACATTACAAAGGTCTGGGTCTAGTCTCTGATCCAATGCGGTTAGAATGGAAGTTTGATGAGGAGCGAGAATGTGTTCGTTGAGGCAGTTCACTTTTTCCATTTGAACGCACACACAGATCTTCGTTGACTAGATCGTCAAGCATTGGTTTAGGCCATTATTCAACTCCGTTGATGCCATCAACAACATATCCTTTGATGAACTACGGGCCTCTACTAGAGAAACCTAGAGGTGCTTTGCTAGTAGCAACTGCAAGAATAAAGTTGATGTCCACCATGTTCTTTTATTACTTTAACCGTTTCGTAGGTTTTCTTCTCTTGCCAGCAGCCGGGCGTTTGCTACCAGTATGACGCAGTTTCTTCTTGTTGGTTTCCGGTACCAACGCTGCAAGTTCCTTTTGGAGTTCCAGGACACCCCCACGAGCTCGAGTCACATGTCCACCTCGCGGTCGGATATTGTTGAATCCCACCCCCGCTCTGGCACTGACTAGCAGCACGGGCAAGGCACTGGTTTCCCGCCGCAATACATCCGACAATCCCCGTCGAACCTGTACCACTCTCCGAGCCAGATCGTCGCGTTGGACCAGATCGCACTTGGTCAGGACAATCTGAATGGGTGGCATTTTGCGTTTGGTGGGATTCTATCAAATCAAAAGAACAGAGCAGAGCAGCCAGCGACTAGTGAGTGGCTTCGTTTCAGAAAGCAGAGAAGTGCATGAAGCAATGATTATTGGATGCACAAAGTAGCTAGGTAGCTAGCCAACATACCTTCCGTGCCTCCTCCTGCAAGGTTTCTAGAAACTCTAGGTCAGCCTTTTTGAGTCCATGCCGAGCATCTAGCAAGAGCAGGACACGTTGCAGGAGAGGCTTGCCTCGTTCCAGCAAGTACTGCAGGATCAACTCTTGAAATCCATCGTGTTTCTTGGGGGTAAAGGAAAAACCAAAGCCTGGCAAATCCACCAACCGCAACTTGCAGGTCTCATCCTCGGACGTAGCAGTGTGTGCCAATTGATAAAAGGTAATTTTTTGGGTTTCGCCTGGTTTGGAGGACACCTTGGCTTTGATACCCTTGGGTAGCTTCAAATGTTCCGGAGTCCCTCCTCTCACAAACTTGCGAATCAGTGGATTGTCGTCGTCAGTGTCAGTATCATTTTTGTCATGGGGTCGTCTTCGACGAGCTCGATTTCCATACAGGAGCGCATTCAAGAGCGTCGATTTGCCCACATTGGATCGTCCCGCCAAAGCCACTTCGGGGATTCGCTCTTGATTGGTGGGTAGCGAATCTTGCGTGGTGGAGACACTTCCAATCACCACGACACGATGTTGTCCGCCTTCAGCACCAAAGGGAGGAGGAGGAGATGTCGTATTCGTTCGACGCCCTTCGTCCAAATCCTCCCACAATCCTTGTCGTGATCGTTTGCGTCGAGAGGGAATTCCAACTCCAATCATGTCAATGTAGCGTCGAATGGAGGGGTGCACATGAGTTTCTTTGAATTGCTGGCGATTACTACTACTTGTTTTTGGGTCAGCTGCAGAAGTTGTGCCATTGCCAGTGGCCAAGAATCGCCCTTGCATCACCATTTTGGAAGTCTGCCACTCATGGGAACATGATCTTCCACCTATTCTGGTCAGAGAGTGGCACACCAATTTCTTTCGCACAGGTAGAAGCAGATGAGGGTTCATCATTGCTTGGCTTTCCCGCTGAGGGAAGAACTGTGGTGGTTATTATTGGTTTCCTCGAGATTATTTTCTCGCTTTCTCGTTTTGTGAGTGGTTGGAGGCGATCCTTGGTCAAAAAGATATTGCGTTAATGCTTTTACTGTATTCTGGGTTAATGCTTTCCTTCACGCTCAATAATTAAGGACCGGATTCAGCTACACATCCCGCTTTCGGCGCGGGATACGGTAGGAGCCAATGCAAAGGTGCTAGACTAGCTAGCTAGAACAAGGATATTGCTGGTGCTGGCCAGAAGCTCCTTTGGGCCACGGGAATGCTACCCAAGCGTGGAGTAAGAGTCGAGTCTGACAGGAGCAAGACAGAGAGACTCGGACTCGAGACATGCCACGCTAAGTCTAAGGTAACCGGAGCCCAGCAGCCAGCAGCCCGCCCAGAATACCACCAATGATTCCTCATTCAACAATGGATGGTTTTGATGGGCATAGACGCACCTCGAAGGGATGGTATCGGTATAAGCAGTATTGGTACATGTACAGGCAACGGCTCGCCTCGACTCGGAAGCAAAACAGCGGATGTGCTTCATTCGTGCTCCTTGCCCTCCGAATGTAGTCCAGTTTCAGAAATTTATTTTACAGTCTGAAAACTGGAGCAGGGTATCGACCTTCATGGTATTATTTCCTATGGTTACTGAGCCCAACAACCCGCTAGCTTGGGCTTGATTTGCAGCCCACACAGACTGGACCAGGGATTTCTTCATCGAGTTGGGTGTACTTTTGCGAC
This sequence comes from Seminavis robusta, assembly GCA_903772945.1. Taxonomy (NCBI): domain Eukaryota; phylum Bacillariophyta; class Bacillariophyceae; order Naviculales; family Naviculaceae; genus Seminavis; species Seminavis robusta. The sequence continues at coordinate 53,007 of CAICTM010000170.1, forward strand.
AACACCCAACCACATCCCATGCTATAAGAATTCGTACCGCTTATCCATCAGCTCCGCAGGATACTAGATCTAGCTAGTAGCTTTGGATAGATACCCAAGGTACCATACTAGTACCGGTACCGTAGCTGGATCTGGCTAGCTGCCGGTAGATTGCAGTGACAGACTGGCTTTCCCATAAGTCTAACTCGTTGGAACCTTGCTTTTTCTCGTCAAAAGAACGAAACCGGCCGCACTCTCTTTTTGGCGCTTCAAGTTGCGGGACACCGCCACTGACGAGTAACGGCTAAAACAAAAGCCAAAGTCTCTCTTCCACAGCTCTAATTCCAAACCTTCTTTTGGGGTCACGATTTTTGTAATATAGGCGAGAGCAATATAGGCGAGAGCAAGCGTTTCCCGTTTGGGTACACAACTGTACTGTTTTTGGCATTGAAAAATCGCACTTTGGCAAATAGTATGGTGAGAAAAGACGCAGCCTCGACAATTTTCTTCCGAATGCTACCCTCACCCTTAGTATCGATGGCGAAAGAACAATTGTGAAGCAAGTCCCCCCACCCTCATCTATCTATTGCACCGCAAGCACATCACAACAGCAGCACCCCACACCCACCACGACAGGGCCAATAGGGTGCCATTCCTCTCTCAACACGAAAGTTAAACGACAACTATTGGTCTAGTAGCTGTCATCATCGATAGACCTGTTCAGTATTTCATAACAACAACCACCGCAGCGCGCCTTGATCGGTATCCCTTTTAATTTTCGTAGTAGCATCGATATCCCCACGAGATCTTATCTTTTATTACGAAACGAACAAGATAAGATGGTAATCACGGCAACGGTGCAGAAGGAGAAGGGTGGCAAGCTCGGCCTTAAGCTTACTAGTGAAGCCAACAAGCTTTATGTCACGAAAATAGCGGAAGGCGGAGCCATGGATAATGCCAAGTCAGGCCTCGAGGTTGGCATGGAGGTGCTAGAGATTAATGGGAAGAGTGCGTTTGCCATGTCTTCGACGGACGCCGCAAAAATTATGTTGGAAACGGGCGGCACGTTGACCCTCAAGGCACGACACCCTCCTGGCGCCTTTGTGACCGGTACGTTCAACAAGGAAGCACCCACTACTAAGGTTGGCCTACGTTTGGAAGATGGAGACAGTCGAGTGATGATCAACAGCATTCGAGAAGGAACCCTTGCTGCTTCTACCGATTTGAGTGGTGGGATGGCAATACGCCTCATCAATAACACAAATTGTGTTGGCAAGGACGCCATGTTTGTGGCACAGCTGTTGGCGGATGCAGTCGGGAATCTGACGGTGGTCGGTGAGACTTCCGAGGCAGCCGATTATCACATGAAAGAAGTTGTCACGGCTACATTGCAGAAGGAGACAGGAATGAAGCTGGGTTTGACCCTGACAGAAACCGAGGGTAAACTCATTGTCACCAAGATTAAGGAAGGTGGATTGGTGGCCAAGACCCCTTTGGCTCTGGGGATGGAAATTTACAGTATCAATAACATTGTCGTGGTTGGAAAATCATCTACGGAGGCGGCTGGAATTTTGATTGCTGCAAAAGGGACGATTACCATCCTGGCGTTCAAGGAGGAAACCGAGGAAGCATCGGGTGCTACGGATGGGGACTCGGATATGATTACTGCCGTCATACAGAAGAAGCAAGGCGCCAAGCTGGGAGTTACACTATCCGAATTGGACGACAAGCTTGTCATCACCAAAATCAAGGAAGGTGGACTGGTGGCTGGAACAGCCTTGGGCGTAGGAATGGTGCTCTATAGCATCAATGATGAGCCCGTGGAAGGCAAGACATCTGTAGAAGCGGCAGGCATGTTGGCCAAAGCCCAAGGAACTTTGACAATTGTGGCCAGCAAGAGTGGAGACGTCAAACCTGGCAGCGTCGGGAAGGCAGCTGCTACTGCCACCACTGCTGCCAGTTCTGGTGATAGTGCTCCTCCGCTTGAGGAAGGCAAGGAATACATTACAGCCTTGTTGACAAAGGCCCCAGGTATGAAGTTGGGTCTGACTTTGTCTGAGGTCGAGGACAAGCTGGTTGTCACCAAGATCAAGCCTGGCGGTTTGGCTGCCACCTCAGCCCTGGAAGAGGGAATGGCGCTTTACAGCATCAACGGTGAGCCTGTTGCGGGCAAGACGTCTGTGGAAGCAGCTGGAATGCTGGCCAAAGCACAAGGTACCATTACTGTTATCGCCATTGGAGACAAGGCACCTGGATCTGAGTCCAACAATCTGGCCACGGCTGCTGTTGCTACAGCTGCAGTTGCTGCCACGGCTGCTGCAATTGCTGATTCTGGTGACGATGCGGAAGCATTGGAGGAAGGCAAGGAGTATGTTACAGCCTTGATGACGAAATCTCCAGGTGCCAAGTTGGGAGTCACCTTGTCAGAGATGGATGACAAGCTGGTTGTCACTAAGATCAAAGAAGGAGGCTTGGCTGCTGCCTCAACTCTGGGTGTAGGAATGGTGCTTCACAGCATCAATGGTGAACCTGTTGCTGGCAAGTCCTCAGTAGAAGCAGCTGGAATGCTGGCCAAGGCACAAGGTACTTTGACGGTTGTGGCCATTGCAGACAAAGCCCCAGAAGATGAATCCAACAATCTTGCCAAGGCCGCTGTTGCCACTGCTGCGGTTGCCGGCACTGCCGCTACGGCTGCTGCTATTGCCAATTCTGGTGATGATGCGGCTGCATTGGAGGAAGGCAAGGAGTATATTACTGCCTCAATGACAAAGTCTCCCGGCGCCAAGTTGGGAATCACGTTGTCTGAGGTGGACGACACACTCGTTGTGACCAAGATCAAGGAAGGAGGCTTGGCTGCCGCCTCGACTCTGGGTGTAGGAATGGTGCTCTATAGCATCAATGGCGAACCTGTGGCAGGCAAGACGTCTGTACAGGCAGCAGGAATGCTGGCCAAATCCCAAGGTACTTTGACGGTTGTGGCCATTGCAGACAAAGCCCCGGAAGACGAATCCAACAATCTTGCCAAGGCTGCTGTTGCTACAGCTGCGGTTGCCGGCACTGCAGCCACGGCTGCTGCTATTGCGGACGGTTCAGATCCCCCCCCTGCGCTTGAACCTGGCAAAGATTTCATCACAGCTCTTTTGATAAAGTCACCAGGCATGAAGTTGGGTTTAACTCTGTCAGAGGTGGATGACAAGCTGGTTGTCACCAAGATCAAACCTGGCGGTTTGGCCGCTGACTCGGCATTGGAGGAAGGAATGGCACTTTACACTATCAACGGTGAGCCTGTGGATGGGAAGACATCAATGCAAGCTGCAGGAATGCTAGCCAAGGCCCAAGGTACTGTGACTGTTATTGCAATTGGAGACAAGGCACCTGAAGAAGTTGAAGAAGAGAAGTCAAGTAAGGCCGCAGCCATTGCAGGAGGAGCAGCATTGGCCGCAGCAGCCACGGCTGGGGCTGTTGTAGGAGTTGCCAGCCTTGCCAAAGGTGGAGATGATGCTGCAGAGGCAGCTTCGGTCCCAGCAGAAGCAGCAGCTGAGGGAGAAGAAGCGGGAGACGGCGCGGCAGAGGAGCCAGATGCCGCAGAAGGTGGCGAAACTGAGGGAGCAGAGGCGGCAGAGGAGCCAGAAGAGGATTCCGGCAGTGCTCTCAAGACGGCAGCTGCAGTTGGAGCAGGAACAGCAGCAGTTGCTGGAGCTGCGGTTTTGGCTTCGAAAGCGTCAGAAGAGCCAGAAGCCGAGCCTGAAGAGGCGGCGGAAGCTCCCCTGCCTCCATTGGAGGATGGCAAGGAATATGTTACAGCAAGCATTACAAAGGAGGCCGGTGCCAAGTTGGGCCTGAAACTAACCCAGGCTGATGACGATATGCTTGTGATTGCGAATATCAAACCTGGAGGTTTGGCCGATGCCTCAACTCTGGCCATTGGAATGTTGGTCTACAGCATTAATGGTGAACCGGTCAAAGGCAAGTCCCCAGTTGAAGCAGCCGGTATGCTGGCTGACGCAGAAGGAACTCTGCTTGTTGTTGCTATTGCAGACAAGCCCCCTGAGAAGGAAGAGGAGAAAGGACCAAGTACCGCTGCCAAGATGGGATTTCTAGCTGCAACTGGAGCAGCCGTTGCTGGGCTTGGGGTAGGCATTGCAAGCCTCGTCAAAGGAGGAGGTGATGCAGCATCCTCGACTGCTGCTTCGGTTCCTGCCGCATCGTCAACCGCAGCAGGGGCTGAGGCAGCAGCTGCGGAAGGAGCAGCCGAAGGTGCTGAAGGCGCCGATGAAACAGCCGAAGAGGGCGCCGCAGAAGGAGGCGAAGAAGCTGGAGAAGGAGAAGAAGCCGGAGAAGGAGACGAGGAGCCTGAAGAACCAGAAGAAGAAGACAAGGGCAGTGGTCTCAAGACAGCGGCTGCAATTGGAGCTGGAGCAGCTGCAATTGGAGCTGGCGCAGCGGCGCTTGCATCCACAGCAGCAGAGCCTGATGTTGAGCCTGAAGCACCGGCAAGCGGAGAGACCGAAGCCGAGCCTGAGCCAGCGGAAGACCCTGCAGTGGAGCCAGAGGCTGAGCCTGAAGCAGAACGCGAAGTTGAGCCCTCTCCCGAGGAAGAAGCGAAATCTGTTGCTCCTGCTGTTGTTGCCGCTGCAGCTGCGACATCGGCTGCTGCTGTTGCTGTTGCTGCAACCTCTGCATCTGATCCCAGTCTTCCTCCTCTTGAAGATGGCAAAGAATACGTTACGGCTACTTTGCAAAAGCAGGAAGGCTCCAAGCTGGGTCTGAAATTGTCTGAAGTTGGCGACAAGCTTGTAATCACTACTGTCAGAGAAGGAGGTATTGCTGCCGCCTCAGCTTTGGCTGCGGGTATGTCACTCTACAGTGTTGATGGTGAAACTTTGGAAGGCAAGTCATCTGTCGAAGCAGCAGGATTGCTCGCCAAGGCACAAGGAACCTTTACTGTTATTGCCATTGCAGACAGGGCAACTGAATCCAGATCGATAGCACCTGCTGTTGCTGGCGCTGCTGCAGTCGCAGGAACAGCTGCGGCTGTTGCAGCTGCTACCGCCCCAGACTCTGATCTTCCTCCTCTTGAAGAGGGCAAGGAATATGTCACAGCAGTGCTTCACAAGGAGGCTGGCTCCAAGCTGGGTCTGAAACTTTCTGAAGTTGGCAACAAGCTTGTTGTCACTACTGTCAGAGAAGGAGGAATTGCTGCAGCCTCAGCTTTAGCTGCTGGCATGGCGCTCTACAGTGTTGATGGTGAAACATTGGAAGGCAAATCATCCGCTGATGCAGCAGGATTGCTTGCTAAGGCACAGGGAACTTTCACTGTTATTGCCATCGCAGACAAGGCAACTGAATCCAGATCGATAGCACCTGCTGTTGCTGGCGCTGCTGCGGCTGCAGGAACTGCAGCAGCTGTTGCAGCTGCTACCTCTTCGGATGACCTACCTCCTCTTGAAGATGGCAAGGAATACATCACAGCAGAGCTGCACAAGGAAGCAGGCGCCAAGCTGGGCCTGAAATTGTCTGAAGTTGGCGACAAGCTTGTAATCACTACTGTCAGAGAAGGAGGAATTGCTGCGGCCTCAGCTTTAGCTGCCGGTATGGAGCTCTTCAGCATTGAGGGTGAGAGGCTGGAAGGCAAATCATCTGCAGATGCAGCTGGTATGCTCTCTAGAGCACAAGGAACTTTCATTGTTATTGCCATTGCAGACAAGCCGGCAGCGGCAGCTCCCAAAGTAGCTGCTTCCATCCCTCGCGCACAATCAACCAAGCCTGTCACGATTCCTAACGCCCTAACGATGGCTGTGCTCAAGAAGGGGCCGGGAGAACGCCTTGGACTTCGTCTGGGACTCAAGAACGAGAAAGTTATGGTTAGCGGCATCGGTGAAGGATCACTTGCCTCTCAGACCTCTCTCCAGCCCGGCATGGTTATTATTCTCATTAACGGCAAGAGCTGTGCTGGATTGGATACCCCTGACGTTGCGAAGTTATTGGCTGCAGCAGGTGAAAATGTTGTGATCGTTGCGGAGACTCCTGGACCTAAGCCCACTCCCAAGAATCTTGTTGCCGCCGTTGCTGCAAAGGACAAAGAGGCAAAGGTTGGCGTCACACTCACCCAGCAAGGTGGAAGACTAGTCATTACGAAGATCAAAGAAGATGGCTTGCTGGCCGAGACGGACCTTCGTGTTGGCATGGAGGTTCTCGCTATTGATAATGTGACTTGTATTGGGAAGTCTTCTGCTGATGCCGCTGCGCTCTTCAAGCAGGTGGATGGAACCCTTATGATAGTTGCCAAGAAACCAGCCATGGCGGCAGGCGCACTGGTCACAGCTGCAGTCACAAGAGAGGACCCTGCCGCGAAGCTTGGTATCCGCTTGGGAATGACTGGTGGCATAGTGGTGGTGACCAACATATCTGACGGTTCACTGCTGTCCATGACCGATATCGAAGAAGGCATGGCAATGAGGACAATTAATAATGTCGACCTTTCAGGAATGCAGTCTGTGGAGGCAGCGGGTTTGCTGAAAGACTCCGAGGGTATTATTACCATCCTGGCAGAGAATCGTTCACCAGGAAGCACATCCGGTGCCGACGTTTCGAACCTGGTGGCAGCATCTGTTGTCAATTCCAAGGGCTCCAATCTGGGCCTGACACTCTCTCAACAAGGCGGAAAGCTTGTCGTCACAAGCATCGAAGAAGGTGGGCTTTTCTTTGGAACTGCTCTCCGTGTTGGAATGCAAGTTCTGAAGATCAACAACGTGGATTGTGCCGTACTCACGATGGAAGCGTCTGAGCTTTTGATGGCCAAGGAAGGGGTCCTTACTGTGTTAGCGAAAAGGAAAGCACTTAAGAAAGGTTCTCTGATGACTGCAGTAATGACCAAGGCTGAAGCCGGTGTTAAGGTCGGATTGGGACTTGGATCATCCAATGGGTTGATCGTCGTGACCAAGATTAGAGATGGTACTTTGGGTGCCACCACAGACCTACGTCCTGGGATGGTCATTCGCAGTGTGAACAATGTGAACATCGACGGCAAGGATTCAATGGCGGTGGCCAAGCTCTTATCTCAGGCTGAAGGCACAATTACAGTCGTCGCTGAAGTAGTTGAAAGTTCTGCGGTGCCAGTCAAGCCTCCCAAATATTATGCAGCCACCGTCAACAAGGAGATGGGTGCCAAGGTCGGAGTTGGTCTTACTCAGAAGGGCGGCGTCTTGGTAATCACCAAGATTGCTGATGACGGCTTGATGTCAGGAACTGCACTTGAGGTAGGAATGGAGGTCGCCACTATCAACAATGTCGACTGTATGACGAAGAGCACCTCGGAAGCTGCTGAAATGTTGCAGAATACTGAAGGCAGATTGACGATTCTAGCTAGGAAGCCTCGTCTTCCACCTGGCTCTCTCGTCACAGCTTCGGTTACCAAAGAAAGCACCGGCACCAAGGTCGGGCTCAAGCTCGGATTGTCTGGTGGTACCATCGTCGTTGCAGGATTGGCTGAAGATTCGCTTGCATCGGAAACCGACTTGGAAACCGGAATGATTGTTAGATCGATTAACAACGAGGACTGCACTGGTTTGCAGGTTGCTCAAGCTGCCAACCTTTTGATTGAAGCAGAGGGGATTCTCACTATTCTCGCGGAAGTTCCAACAGGCAGAGGTGGAGGCGCTGGATCTGCGGTGATTTCCTCCCTCGTGACTGCCACTGCATACAAGGAAAAAGATGCCATTGCTGGTGTTACACTGGATCGCAAGGAAGGCCACTTGGTGGTTACCAAGATTGAAGAGGAAGGAGCATTGTTTGGCACTGGGCTCCGTGTTGGCATGCAAATTGTGTCGATAAACAATGTTGTTTCTGGGGTTTTAAGCGCAACCTCAGCCAATGAGCTCCTCAAGAAGGAAGGCTCTCTTACGATTCTTGCCAAGCCAGTGTCTCCTCCTCCAGGAACGCTCCTTACGGCAGCTTTCTATAAAGAGACAGAAGACACCAAGGTGGGGCTTGGGCTTGGACAATCCAACGGAGTAATCGTTATTACCAAAGTCCGCGATGGAACCGTGTCAGCTACAACAAACCTTGAACCAGGCATGGTAGTCCGGGCCATCAACAACGTCGACTGCACGAAGAGAACATCTGAGTCTGCAGCCAAACTCCTCAAGGAATCAGTCGGAACAGTTACTATCCTCGCAGAAAAGCCAGCACGAACCGGTGCGGATATGACATTGCCAGTGGCTTGTCTTTTCGCGGTGACCTTCAAGAAAGAAAAGGACGACAAGCTTGGAGTGAAGCTTAACAACCAAGATGGAAAGCTTACCGTTGGCTCCATTGGCGAAAGTAGCATGGTGGCAAACACAAGGCTACGTGAAGGAATGGAAATTGTTAAGATCAACAATGTGGATTCCACCGCTATGTCTCCCACCGAAGCAGCAACATTGCTTTCACAAGCCGAAGGATCAGTTACTATCCTCGCAAAGAAGGCCAGCTCTCCTCCTGGTACAATCATCACGGCGACCATGACGAAAGAGAACTCGGACGCCAAGGTTGGAATTGGTTTGGGTTCGTTCAAGGGTGCAACAGTCATTACAAACCTCAAGGATGGCACTCTTGCCGCCGCCACTGATCTAGAAGTGGGTATGGTTGTAAGGACCATCAACAATGTGGAGTGCAGTGAAATTGAGGTATCTGAAGCTGCCAAGCTTTTGAAGGAGACTGAAGGAATGGTGACCATTGTGGCCGAAGCTCCAAGCGCTGGATCCGGTCCATCCTTCGACTCGCTTCTTACTGCAACTTTCGAAAAGCAAAAGGAGGACAAGGTTGGTCTCACCGTCGCCAACAAGGCGTCCAAGATCTACGTCTCGAAGATCAAACCTGACGGTATGGTTGCCGCTAGTGGCTTGGCGGTTGGTATGGAGCTTCTGTCGATCAACAACGCTATAGTTGCTGGAATGTCATCCGCCGAGGTTGCACAGGTACTCGCAGAATCCGAAGGAACCTTGACATTGCTTGCCCGCAAGGCAGCGTTGCCTCCTGGCTCTTTTGTTACTGCGGTTATCACAAAAGAGAGCCCGGATCAGAAGGTTGGTCTCCGCCTTGGTGTTGCCGCAGGGGTTCTTGTGGTCTCGAGCACTGCTGAAGGCTCTTTGGCCGCGGAGACGGAACTCAAGTCGGGTATGATCGTCAAGACTATCAACAACGTCGATTGCACGAGCATGGGACCTCCAGAGGCGGCCATGCTACTCAAAGAGGCAGAGGGAAGCATCTCGATCCTAGCAGAAACACCAAGGGCTCGTGGAGTTCAAGCTGACGCTCCTGCATTGGCTTCTTTTGTAACTGTCAGTGCAGTAAGCGCAGCTGGCGCAGCCGTCGGCATGAAGCTTGTCCGTGAAAATGGAAAGCTTGTTGTTTCAGAGCTCAGCGAGGAAGGAGAGTTCATGGGTTCGTCCCTTCGTCCAGGAATGGAGGTTCTCAAGATCAATAATATTGACTGTGGCGTTCTTAGTGCAAGTGCAGCAACAACGCTCTTGACTTCGGAGGATTCTTTGTCACTGTTGGCTCGCAAGCCTGTGTTGCCCCCCGGAACCCTTGTTACTGCTGTTGTCAGAAAGGACAGCGAGGACGCAAAGGTTGGCGTGAAGCTGGGAACTTCCCATGGCATGGTTGTTTGCACAGGAGTTAGGGATGGTACTTTGGCGTCCACGACACCTCTTGAACGTGGTATGGTCATCAGGGCTATCAACAACGTTGACTGCTCCAAAAAGAACTCCATGGATGCTGCTAAGATCCTGGCTAGTTCATTTGGCCTTATCACCATTTTGGCCGAGGTCCCAGACAATTCCGCAGTTTCTGCTCCCGTCCCGACGCTCATTACGGCCTCGGTGGACAAACCTGCTGATGCTGAAAGCGGCGTCACTTTCGAAGATGAAGATGATGGTATTGTTGTGAAATCGGTCGCAAAGGATGGCGTGTGGTCCAAGACTCGTTTGCGTGCGGGAATGGTGCTGTTGATGCTCAATGGAGCGTCGTGCGAAGGCCGCACTGCAGGCGATGTGACCACTATGCTCGAAGAGGCTGATGGAAAAGTGACTGTCCTCGCGAAAACCAAGAGTCTACCGTCTGGAACCCTTGTGTCCGCTGTGTTAACAAAAGAAAGCGCAGACACGAAGGTGGGACTGGGAATCGGTACTATTGGAGGCAAGTGCTACATTACTGGCATCAAGAATGATAGTTTGGCGTCCCCAACGGACCTGCGAGCTGGAATGCAGATGCGATTGGTCAACAACGTTGATTGCTCTGACATGGATTCTTCTGAAGTTGGCAACCTCCTTGCTCAAGGTGAAGGTGTTGTTACCATTGTCGCGGCTATTCCTGGCAAGGTCGGAGAATCCAAAGAAGCCTCCGAACCAACACCAATCACGGCAACTGTATTCAAAGAGCCAGATGCGAAAGTGGGCGTGACGTTGACAGACAAAGGAGGGAAGGTGTACGTTTCCAAGATCAACGACGAAGGACTCGTGGCAGCCACCACTCTTAAGGTTGGAATGGAGATCATTTCGATTGACAACATGCAGTGCGCAGGAAAGAAAGCGCCAGATTGTGCGGCTCTCCTACAGGGATCCGACGGCTACTTGACCATTGTTGCTTGCTTTCCCGTCCTTCTACCTGGTTCTTTGGTGACTGCCGTGATTACGAAGGAATCGGCCAACACCAAGGTGGGTTTGAAACTTGGAGAAGAGTCAGGCAAGATCCGAATTACTGGAATTGCTGAAGGTTCTTTGGCGTCGAACACTCCGCTGGAAGCTGGCATGTCCCTCCGCGCCATCGATAACATCGACTGTAGCGGATTGAGTACGTCGGACGTGGCGAAACTTCTCGTGGACGGTGAGGGTACCTTAACTATCCTTGCAGCAACTGCCGAGAAGGGCAAAGCTGCTCCAAGCACGGACTCGATGGCTACTATATGCTCCGTTACCGTCAACAAGACGAGTGATTCGGACTTGGGAGTCACTATTGCCCGAAAGGGTGGATACCTTGTTGTCACAAACATTTTGAAGGGTGGTTTGATCTTCGGAACCCCGCTCCGCGTCGGAATGCAGTTGGCGACGATCAACAATGTGGACTGCTCTGTGCTGTCGGCTAAGTCTGCAACAGACTTGATGGAGCACGAGGGAATGGTGACAATCCTTGCACGGAAGAAGCAGTTCCCAGCTGGCTATCTCGTCACAGCAGTAATCCAAAAGGATTCCCCTGACACAAAGGTTGGCCTTGGAATGGGATCCAAGAATGGACACATCTACGTTACCAAGATCCGTGATGGTACCTTGGCAGCATTGACTGAACTTCAGCCCGGAATGATAGTTCGAACCATCGACAACGTGGACGTTTCTGGCATGACGCTGGTTGATGCCGCAAACCTTCTTGCCAATACGGAAGGAACAATCACAATTGCAGCAGAGATGCCCAGCGCAGAATCAGAAGAAGCCCATCCTACCTTCGTCACCGCCACCGTCCAGAAGAACAAAGATGAAAAAACTGGGCTCACCTTGGCAGAGAAGAAGGGTCAGCTGTATATTTCGCAGATTCACAAAGGTGGGCTTTTAGCAGCAACCGGTCTAGGCGTCGGTATGATGGTGATGGCGATCAACAATGTGCAAGGGGCTGGATTATCTGTGATAGATGCTGCTGCACATCTGCAACAAGTAGAAGGAGACCTCACCATCCTTGCCAAGAAACCAGTTGTGCCGGCCGGAGGAATGGTAACTGCGACCATCTCAAAGGAGAATGTCCACAGCAAGATTGGAGTAAGACTTGCTGCTGCTGGCGGTCTTATTGTTGTGAAGGGCATCAGCGAAGGTTCAGCTGCATCGGAGACTGATATTAAGTCTGGCATGATCGTGAAATCGATCAACAATGTATCTTGTGCTGGCAAAGATGCCGTCTCTGCTGCGAAGTTGTTAACTGAAGCGATTGGTACGGTAACGATTGTTGCAGAAGCACCAAGCGAAGGACAACGATCAGCCCCTGCATCTGTGTTGTTGACTGTGACTGTCCCCATGAACGAGGACACCAAAGCTGGCTTGGTGGTTGACAAGAAGAGCGGAAAGACTGTTGTGTCGAAGATTGACGAAGACGGCGTTCTGTTTGGTAGTGGTCTCCGAGTTGGCATGGAAGTTTTGAAGATCAACAACGTTGACTGTGCTGTCTTGTCGAAGACCTCGGCGGCTCGTCTGATGGAAGACGACGGTTGGCTCACGATTCTTGCAAGGAAGACATTGAAGCGTGCTGGTGTCTTTGTTGCGGCCACGCTGAAGAAGACATCATTGGGTACGAAGGTTGGACTCGGACTCGGCAAATCTAAGGACAGAGTTATCGTCACGAAGATCGGCGACGGCACTCCTGCGGCAACAACTGAGGTCCAAAAGGGAATGGTGATCCGACAGGTGAACAATGTCCCCGTCAAGGATATGGCCGCAGGTGATGTCGCGAAGGTTCTAGCAGAGACTGATGGGTTGGTCACACTCCTGCTTGAAACACCAAAAGACGACAAGATCGGCGCTCTCACGCTTGTCAAGACCCTCGCAGTTGCGGCCATTGACAACGATGACGAAGCTGAGCTCGGATTGACCTTGATGAACAAGGGCGGAAGGTTGATGGTCGCAAAGATCGCCGAAGGCGGCAAATTTGCCAAATCTGGGCTTCGACCCGGTATGACTTTGCTGAGCATAAACAACTCAAACTGCTCAAAACGAACGGCCGACGAAGCCACTGCCATCATTGAACAAACCCCTGGTGTTGTGACCCTTTTGGCTCAAAAACCATTTCTGGGTCCTGGCGAAATTATTGCAGTGCCGATCAATAGAGGGGAGTCCGAATCCATCGGACTTGGTCTTGGCTCTTCGAACAAAACGGGGAAGATCGTCATTACAAACGTCAAAGAGGGCTCGAAGGCTTGGTTCACAGAGCTGTATCCAGGAATGGCTGTCAGGTCAATCAACAACCAAAATCTCAATGGCAAGAAGCCAGAAGAGGCCTCCAAGATTTTGACTGCAACAACCGGAATGTTCACCATCGCCGCTGAATCCATGCTCGACTTCGACATGTCACTGATCGAAAATAGCACCCTTCAGACCAAGCCAGCAACTATCACCGCAACAGTGATGAAGGACAAAGGTGGGAAGGTTGGTCTACTTCTCGGAGAGAAGGGTAACAAACTCTTTGTCAGTAAGATTGTTCCTGGTGGGAAGATGTCAGAGACCGACCTCAAAGTTGGTATGCAAGTGTTGAGTGTCAACAACGTCGAATGTGAAGGCCTCCCAGTTGCGGATGCAGCAACGATCCTGATGGAAGCGGAAGGAACGGTCACGATCGTTGCAAAGCAACCAGAGTTGTCACCGGGTGCCCTCATCACAGTATCAGTGATCAAGGAGACACCTGGATCACCAGTCGGGATCGGTCTTGGTGTCATGAACAAAAAGGTGGTTGTCAGTAGCATCAAGTATGGAACACCTGCTTCTACTTCGGAACTGCAGGTGGGTATGACAGTGAAGGGCGTGAACAATGTCGATTGCTCCAAGAAAAGCCCAAAAGAAATTGCCAAGATCTTTGCCGAAGCGTCGGGAACTGTGCTGATCCTTGCTGAGGTCCCATACCCACCCAGCCGAGTTGTCGGTGGTGGAGGCGTTGGTCTAGGTCGCGTCGCTTACGACAACAGCGCACGACCACCGCCTTATGGTCTGCAAGAGGGCGGCGTCTGGGTGAGAAGGAAGTACACGGGAGAGACAACGGCGGTTTACACTGCTATTGGATGCGCTTGCCTTGTTCTCCCAGGTATCTATTCGATGATGAACCCTGTTGATGTGCGAGACGTATATATCTACGAAGGCAAGGCATATACAGCAGGTGGCGAATGTGTGGGGGTAGCAACCCCCGAAAGTAGTTAGTATTGGTTCCAGCGAGACTCGTGAATTGTGAAGGTGTTCGAGTGAAGAGTTTGTAAGTTTCCTGGGATCTGTTTCGAAAATATAAATTGTATGAAGAGAAGATTTGCATGTTTCAAAAAATGCGGCCAGTTATGAAGTAAATGAAGATAACTATTAATAGTGCTGCGCTCAAGTGAAAGAGGAGTGGCTGCCTCTCACGTTCTTACTTAGCTAGGTAGTAGCTACATGTAGTTGCTGATGAAAGAAATTGCACCTGTCATCTCTGCAGCAGCCAACAGAAACACAGTCACCACGATCAAAAGGAGAGGGCTGGAAGTGGGCAAGCCATTTCCCTCCCTTACACTCTGCAAAACCTAATATGGAGTAGCATTGTTGGCTTGGCTGATGTCCAGTAGTCCGCGTCTCGGTACCGACCGGTGCCGCTACAGTACCACCACGTAGCTAGTATCTCTTTTTAAACGCAGATCATTTTTGCTGAGGTTCTGCAGAGAACGTACTAGTAGTAGAGATTTTGAGATTTAAAAAAACAACAACACACAATGCCGGTACCGCATCCAACATCCAAAACCTTGAGTCAAGTCTAGAGTACAGCCATGTACAAGTAAGTATCATACATGTTCAAGAGCTGGGGGCACTGTAGACCTACAAGCACCGGGTGCTGTGGCCTGTGAAAGTTCCTGCACAAAAGAAAGGCAGGCCCGCAGAACGCAGAACTGCAAACCCTACCTGCGGTTACTGATGAGGCGATAAATAACATTGTGGTTCCGCCATTGCCGGTACCAACTACTAGCTAGCGCTGCAAACCCATGCAGCCCTCACAATGCAGCAGATGCAGTGGTACCGGCATGTTCTACGGTGGCAACCCCATACTCAGCCAGTTCAGTGGCGACACCAGAGGCCAAAGGAGGAGTGATACCGGTACCAGGTATCAGGTACTGGTGGCGTACAGATCGTAACCGGTACAGTATCAACCAACACCCAACACCCGAACTCTTTGTGGGGGCCACTGCTCCATGAGACGGGCGACGGACGTACTGAACAACTGCGTGGCCTGCGTAGCACAAGTCGATGTGAGATGTTTTTTATTGCAAGCTGTTACTGGAAGGATGTTATTATTAATAGTGCTGTTGTATGTTGTATGTCAGTGCCATTTTAGTGGGTCATTTAGCTCCAAAAGTTCCGGGGAGTTTTTAATTAAAGCCGGCTGTTATTGCTGTTTAAAGGTCGAATGCAGCACGACACATTCACGCAGTATGATCGAAAAGGCGAAAAGGTGCCCTCACAGTTGATTATCTGTACAATCATGCTTCAAAACCGGTTCTTCAGCACCCCAATACCACGACCACCCTTTAAATCACCTACAGCCAGCAATCCTTGGCGGTACTGTTGAGAACGGTACCAGAACCAAAACTGTTTATCAAGCTCGTGCCTTAACAGAATAATGTTAAATAGTTACTTCTACCTTGCCAAGGCATCCGATAGTAAGGGAAACTACCACTAATAAGCAAGACAATACCGTGATCTAATGAACAATTCTTTGAAGCAGCGAGACTAACTGGGAAAGTCCTTTGAGTTCGTTTTACAGCCTCCTCAAAATTGCATGAACGGAGAGGCCCAATAGCCCAATACTTTGAGTACTTATGACTGGAGCCTCTGAGTTGGCATCCATCGAGTCTCCAGGGTGATCCTAAATGATCAGACTTAAAAGTAGTTACGTGGAGTAGATTGCATGCCATCAATCCAAGATTACACTTTCTTGCATGTTGATGTGAGTTTATTTGTCTATCATACGCATTCTGCGTACATTTGGTAGGGTTTTTTCGAAGCATCAAGCAGAAACCAGTTCAAAGCAGGATTCTTGGTCCCCTTTTCCCGACCACCTCCCACTCCCCTTCCGTGTCCCAGCTTTGGCTGGCAGAGTGAAGTGCACACAATTTCAACACTCGAGATCTCGATCCAAGCCACAGACACAATTCGCTCTCCACCAAAACACACAACCAAACAATCATCATGGCTATCTCAAAGACCAACTCTCCTGCCCGTGCCGGCATGAAGCGCCCTCGCACTGTCCGCTTCAACAACACCGTCAAGCACGTCTTGGACACTCGCCGCGTCGAACCCCAACAAATCAAAGCCACTTGGTACAGCAAGGTCGAGTTGACTCACCTCAAGGCTGACCTTAAAGGAGACCTCACCATGCTCTTCACTGGGCAAGTCAAATCCGAAGAAACCAACACTGCCTCTTGGCGCGGATTGGAAGCATACACTCAACGCAATACCAAATTCCAAAAGTACCGCAAGGAACGCCGCACCTTCTTGGTGGCAGGCGTCAAGGACTTGCAACAGCGTCTGCGAGCCGAGGGACTTGCCACTGAACACAGCATCAGCAAGCTTGTCACCATTGCCTCCAAACAAGCGGTTCAGGAAGCACAGAATCTTGCTGCTCTTGATACTCTTGCCGCCAATCAAATCTACCTCGAAACCTTCCTCGCTCCCAAGGTGGAAATGCCCGCTGTCGGTGTTCCACAGGAGGCACTTCTTCCTCACCAACAATTGGTGACTGCCAGAACTGCATAAGCAAACAGCAGCCTTCTTTTTTCGAACTCTAACTTCCTGCTAAACAAACAAAACAAAACAAAACCATTATATTAAGAATACTAGACTAGCTAGCTAGACACCATTATCAACCCAAAAGGGATGGAACGGACTCAGCGGGCTGTCAGCCAAAACCAAGAGGAAATCCACACTCTGGCTAGATCTAGTAGAAGGCCGCAGTATTCACCTAACCTAGACTGATGAAAGTCAAAACAGATTCTGCTTTGTGCCTCGTATTGTTGGTTGGCTTCGCTGTGGTTCGTCGTCTCCACCAAAAGGTACCGTATTGGCAAGATATGCAAGGACGTAGTTTTTACCTCACTGAATTCGTTCATGGTAGCTAGCACGAACTCCCCCAAGTCTATCTAGCTAGCTCGCTAACTATTACGGTATACGAGTAGCCTTTTTGGTAGCTGGCTATGGAAGCAAGAACACGATGACCTAAACATTAACCAAGGTGCTACTTGATGGGCTAGCTAGAATGTTGGAGTTACGGGGTGGGAAGATTGGACCACAGCACATCACCCAAAGCAAACAGCATTCGTCTCAAGGCAAGCTCAACCAAGGGAACTCCTGAAGGCAGGCAACATTACTCGCTCGCTAGTAGGCTTGACTACAATCCTCAAACTGTTTGGTTATTGATATCACACTCTTTGTCTTTCGAGAAAGGCAAACTCACCAACAATGGGATCCTCCGCAATGGGTCCACCGGAGTCTACGGTACTAGCAGTGAAGCCTCGCAGGAATTGCTTTCTCATTGGCGTGGTCAAAAGACGCCTCTGGGCTGTGCATTCTGGAGTGGCGAATGCGATGGAAGCGATGCTGGGCAACATTTTGGCGTCTCAAGAAGCCTGTGGCTTCATCTTCTGAACAATAACGTCCTGGAACAAGGTCTCATCAAATTGAGACAACGGCTCAAAGTAATCGTCCTGACGAACAAGAGACACATCATGCTCCACCAGATTGTGTTGATATAAATCAAAGAGGTTTCAGGTTTCATCTCCGGTGGCAGGGTCCACAGTGAAGTTGTACCCCATGGCTTATTTCGACTCATTCACAACGGCGCCCATGAAGGCTTAGTCAATGCTGAAGACTTCCTCAAAGTCCTTGAGCAAATCTGCAACGGAAACATCCTGGCCATTGCGACTGTGGTTGGCCAGAGTACAATCCAACTCAAAAGAGCTGTCATCTCTCCGTCATACTTTCAATCAAGGCATTGGATGTATTCTCCAAGGAAAACTCCTGTTCCTGTCTTTTTCGGAGCTGCAAAAATTCATAAACATTCACAATCATTTTCTCCCTAGCTGCCTCTTCTGTTGGCTGCTTGTACAGTGGATCAATTCTTTGACCTTCCCACCCAGGTATGCTGTGCCCCAAAACATAGGCCCTTGCCTCTCTTTCTGGAAGTCCCCTTTTCCACAACGCCCAAAAGATGTTGACAACGGTGGGTGAATTGAGGAAGTAGATTACATTGTGATTTTTTGGGTATGCTCTCATGAGATCTTTGGCTTTCTCAGCCAGTGTGGCATCAAAATTTGCAAATGAACTTCCCATGCATTCAAACATTTGTGTATGCCCGATGCGGATGGCTTGAAAGTCAGGGAATGTTGCCTGCCACCAATAAAAGCAACATCCAATCCATATTCGCCATTGGGCATCCGTCTTGATTACTGAAGGAAAGAAAGCTGCAGAATCCATGACAGCAAAATAGCTTTGCTGTTCAGTAGATATTCCATTGCAGAAATGCTCCAGGGTGCTGTAACGTATATTGGTGGAAAATCAATGCCTTCTTCGAGGGTGTCTGCAATCTTGTACTCTTCTTGAAAACACTGCACTGGGTAGGCTCGTTCACAAACTTGTGCCAGACTTTCATCAGCACTGCATAATGCATACTGAACACACATGAAGTCGGATGGTATCTCTCTCAGACGTCCATCATTCTGAAAAGCAGCCTTGATCTCCATGGCTCGATCCAGTTCAGTCTGACTAATCTTCATCAAATCCTTCTGTAATGGGGCATCATCGTCATTGGAGATGCTGTTGGAGGCATCGTTGGAGTCCACATCAGGCATCATGCTTTTCTCTTGTGTGTATCGGCAGAGGCTTCCTGTTGTGATGGGCTTCTGCGATCCTTTGCATGAAAGCGCCTGCATCCTGTCCGGAAACTGGAACTTCAAACTTCCAAAGCACTTTACGATTTGACAATAAATGAAAGTCTTACTGGCTGTTCGGAAGGGCCGGAAATCACGATTTTATGAATCCAAGCAAAATTGATCGCTTAATTGGAACCTAAACATAAAATCGAAACCAAAATATAAAACAGAAACCTTTATAGAAAACCGAAACCAAATTACAATGGTAATTAACTAGTAAAATCAATCCGAAACCCAAATATAAGACCGAATCCAAAATTTAAAATTGAAACACAAAAACAAAATTGAAACACAAGTATAAACCGGAATTTGGTGCAAATCGCGATTTCAGGCCGTTTCGTCTGCTCTGGCTCTAACAAAAAAGGAGAAAAGAATCGATTTAGTGCCCTTTTTGCAAGAAGAATTAAGTCAGCTGGAGCTGCGATAACTTTTAGGAGCGAGAGCTCTGGATCCCGTCAGAGATAGCTCCAACAGCTATGCTGGCCTACAGCTCCAGCATGCACAGTTGGCTTATCTCCAGCAAAGCAGCAAGAAAGGATCGTCCTTTCTACCATAGTTAAGAAAATAGTACGAAAGATTGAGACCGATCCTGATTAGCTTGTAGCCCATTTGATACCGCAGCAGTTGATACCAATCCTGTTGAGGCCGGGCAGAAGCAGTAGGAGGTAGCAGATAGTACTGTTCCCAGACTGCCACTGCACGATTGAAGGCTCCCAGCTCCTGAGGAGAGCTGGCCCAAAAGGGTCCAGCAGAGAGCTCTGCTGGCCCACCTGTCTGACTGACAGGGCCAAGTCCTTGGTTTGGTGCCTACTGGAGGTGTTGGAATACTCCTGAGGCACGGCAAGGCTCCCTCAACTGCCTGACTACCGCTGTACCTGAGGAAGGGTTTCAGCGAGGTCCAGTCCACTACTTGAGTATTGGAACTGAACCTTCTAGAAACTTGTTGGATTGACAGTCGCATAGATTTGCAGGCAGTTCTTAAGGGAAGAAGAGACCTCCTTGACGAGAAAAGGATCTCTTCGAAATACAACAATCAGTGCTACAGCTACAGTTGAATTCATTGAATTTCATTGGTGCACTACGCTAAAAGCTAGTGTAAAGATCTTTCGAGTGTTTTGAGTTTGAGAGAATGAAAGTTATGAGAGGATTAGAAAGCTATGAAAACTAATCAACGAGAGAGATCCACAATCAAAGGATCGTAGATCTGAACTCCCGCGGGAGACTGTAGAGTGTGATAGAGTAGGTTGCGGTAGCAATCCTACTCACTCCACGATCCAAAAACGGAACGCGTGGAAGATTCGTCTAGCATTTATCTAGTAGCGTGGAAGTACTCCACGCTGGCTAAATATCTAGAGCGATGTTTCATCATCAACCTAGTATGACTAGAGCGGTCATTGAGAACCCTGTCTCCAATGACTATTCGCGAAGGACTACGTCATGAGTCGAACTCAAACCCTATCTAGGATCGAGTCGCGAATAAGGCTAAGAGCCGTGTATTGCATTCGCCCCCTGACAAGGGTCACGGAAGGCACGACATCAGTCGGACAAGGAGAACATATGAATTAAAGTGCGGGGCACTCTCCGGAGATTGGATGTAGACATGTGCGTCGCACGATGGCAATCCTACAAGGGGATCAGGCCTTGTATGGGTGTAAATACCTTATGTTCCAAGTCTGGTAGACTGTGCCGCTACTGGCGGTAGTATGTCGGAGCCGTACAGTGCCATTGTTATTGACTCGGTCTGTGTGGTAAGGACCTTGTGCGTTGGCTGACCGTACTAACGGTTCTGATACTGATGAATCATCATAGTATCGTTGACATGTGTGTTGATGAGGGACACGTGCCGTGTTCTCTTTCGGTGTTTTTCTGGATAATCGTTGGCGACGTTCCTTAATGTATTTCCGGTTTGCTTTGAAACGGATGTGTGAGTCTTGTCACGATTACGCGCGTGACTTGCGACGAAGTCCATGTTCATCCCGGAGAGTCTTCTCGACCTCTGACGCGGACTCACGTTCTCTGTCCATGGAACCGGTCATGGTACTGGTAACCCACGTCTGTTTCAGAACGATGGTTACTCCGTCTGCTGTCTTGGAGAGTCCTTGGTAGTTCATTGATCCAATAATCTACGAAGTTCCTTCCTATGATAGGAAGAGCGTAGCTGGATCGCATCTATTATCTTTTTAGTTAGGGTTGGCTTTCTTCTCGAGAACCCAATTGTTTAGATACTCAGTTCTTCCTATCGAGGAAGGCTTGGTATGTTGATTTCAATCCCGACTCTTTGAATCTTTTGGAAAGGTCATCCTACCATTCAACGCGATCTGCGAGATCGACGTTCCGTTGGGATGAGTTGATCATCAATGTATGCAAGACATTTTCTAAGTCATGCATGGTTGTTTTCATCTTCCTTTGGAAGATTTGGGACTATTACATAGGCCACGTCACTCTGTGACTCGTGCTTTCCCTTCGGAGTGCAATGGTATAGTTTGTTCTTCGAGTGAGGTGACAGCTCGATGTGGTAGTGTCCCGTGTTCAGGTCTAGACTAGTACGACTTGAATCCATCTAAGTTCAAGAGCATGTCCTGTATTTTTTGGGATAGGTTAAGGCTTCCGTTATCCTTTGTTTGGTTTCCCGAAAATCAGAGATGAATCGTCAGATCCCTCTTTCTTGGAATGATAAAAGTTTGTGCTGTCCCATTGGAACGATTCACCTTCTTGAGCACCCCTGCCTCGCAGAGACTTCAACCTCCTCTTTAAGAGTGTTGGTATGGACCCGTGGAGTAGGGTGAGCCCTAGTATAATAGATTTAGCGTCGGGACGAAGTTCTATTCTTAGTCGTCATTGCAACTCTCCCAAGTATCCTCCCGGGTCGAAGCACTTGGTTGAAAAGGCATGAGGCAGTCTTGCTCTTCCTTAATTAACGGGTTTCGACTCTGGCACATCTGCTTAAGTCTATTTGTTCGTATGTCGTGTCAAGAATTCTTTGAGACTATCTGCATTGCGCTGACAGCTGCAAGGATCGGGATATGGAGAAGTTCTCCTTTTTTCCTTGTGTATTGCCATCTTTCGCCGGAAAAAATGCGTGGTTCCACCCCAATGACATGGTAGTGAAATCAAACTTGATTCTTAGGTCGCAGAAGTGTCTTGACCTATGATCACGTCTTGCGCCCCAAGTTCTTGGTGACGTGTAAATTCCATTTGAATAATTCTATCATCGTGGAACTCAGGCATCCCGAGTGTGCCCTTAGACTTCGTGCGGGGTTTCAATTCCTTCATAAAAGCAGTCCGCAATGTTTTGACGCCCCCATTGATACTAATCAATGAGTAAACGCCTTACGCATGAGTTTGAGTACATTAGTAAGTTCCGGATGCTTCTACCTGTATCCAGTAAGCCAACAGAGTGGTAATGGGTTCTCGTTTCGCCACAATTATTGGTGCTCGATCACTGTTAAATCTACATAGACGATAGTTTCAATGTCTCTTGTCGTGCGACGATGATGAGTTGATTGGCAATGGACGAAGATAACGATGATGAACAGATAGTCAGTGTCTAGTTGAGCAATTACTAGGCAATTATCTAAATTGCCGGGTAGACTCTTCGGGGTAGTTGCAAACAAAAATTTATGTATTAACTACATCTTAGTACCCGAGACATCTTCATCACTTAGGTATCAGAAATCGGAACATGGTCCGTTGAATCTATCAATCTCTGGCACTACATATCCTGTCAGACGAGAAGATCTCTACCACTTCCGAATGATTTAAGTCGATTTCGGCAAGCGCCTTGTCCACAGCAGCCATCTTCTTGTCCATCTTGTTGATGGATCCAACAGAGGAGTTCGCCTCGTTGTCGGAGTCGTATGACTTGCGCTTGGCAAATATGGTTGCATTCTCTTTTTTTCTTGCGATCAGCCTTGAACGCAGCGTTGGAAACCTTATTCATGAGGACAGAGAGTACCTTCTTGGTGTAGGACTAGGCGTATGTCGACTTGGCGTTGTCAGTCTTGTTCTTGTTGTAAGCAGGCTTGCTTTCAGTGTCAGAGGAACGGAACTTGAGTGTCTTCAAAGTCATGCAATCAGCAGTACTGTGAGTGCTGGACTCGTGGTAGTTACACCATTTTTCTTCGTTATTGGAAGAATGGTCGTTGATGCGAGTAGACTTGTACTCTCTTGTGCGCTGTTGTTCTTATTCGTAGGAGCTAGCTTGGCATCACCGCCCTTGTCAAAGGTTTCGGAGGATTCCATGCGTCTCACAAGAATCCAATGGTTCTCTCTCGCGATACGAAGCTGAAAAAGGGGATCAGGAAGGTCACGTCGTTCGTCCATCTTCTTTCATCCACCGAGCGCTCCGGAATTCCTACTGAATCGAATGGAGCAATGTCAAATGACTTCGTCATGGTCAATGTTTGGTTGGGTCAAAAAGATGGTAGACGAGGAAGTTCATCCGACTGAGGTTACCATCAAATCCACTATCACTCCGACTGAGGTTGATTGACATAAGCACTCGAGTGGAACAATATGCTAGCGGCTTACGCATCTGAGGCGCATGATAGCGTTTCTAGCTTTTGCAGGCCTTCGTACGCGGACAGATCTCGCTTCGACACACCATGATGGCAATCTTATGCCGATAGTGATGCTCAGACGTCGATCTCTTCAAAGTTCAGGCTGAGACTGGCTTTCCGTCCCAGGCTTCTGCGAAACGTGTTTGGAAAGTGGCTTCGTCCTCACCACCACGTATGTCGCGTGGCAGAATGCCGTTGACTGCAAACTGGCGCAAGGCATTCCAACGTAGTTCACCAGGTGGCTCCCCTGTACAGCTAGATTCGTAACTGCTCTTGGCAGAGCTAGAAGTCAGCTCCTTTAGGAGGTTATGTTTGTCTGTAGGCGTAGCAATGGCGAGCCCAACGAAGACCTTCTCGACACCTGCGTCCCAGCCCACTTGATGGTCTTACTTGGAGTCTCAGATCCATTGATGATTTGGACTTTGAATGTGTACTTGGCAACCGTATAGCAACTCTGCGCTCCGGCAAACAGTGGCGAATTTGTAGGTGGTAGGGCGAGGATCGTCGTTTTCGCATTCATCATCGATGTCGATGAGATGAAGGATTGTTTTGTCGCTCAGCTTAGACTCGAAGCTGGTGTATGCGTCTTTGGCAATACTTCATGGTGAAGGAATAGGTTGAGGGTAGCTTGAAAGCTATTGTGTTTGTTAACAAATGCACACGCAAAAAGCTAGTGTAAAATACTCTTCTGAGTGTTTTAGTTTGAGAGAATGAAAGTTAAGTGAGAGGATTGAAAGCTATGAGAAAACTATCGAGAGAGAGACTCCACAATCAAAGGAATCGTAGATCTGAACTCCGCGGGGAACTGTGGACGCTGTGATAGAAGTAGGGGTATGCGGTAGCAATCTTACTCACTCCACGATCCAAAACGGAACGCGTGGGAAGATTCGTCTAGCATTTATCTAGTAGCGTGGAAGTACTCTCTCACGCTGGCTTATGGCTAAATATCTAGAGCGATGTTTCATCATCAACCTAGTATGACTAGAGCAGTCATTGAGAACCCTGTCTCCAATGACTATTCGCGAAGGACTACGTCATGAGTCGAACTCAAACCCTATCTAGGATCGAGTCGCGAATAAGGCTAAGAGCCGTGTATTGCATTGGAATTTGGTGCTGATTTCAAGCCTACTTTTGAAGCCCTAAGTCAACAACCTTCTGATCGATTCTGATAGTTCTAGCCACCACTACAGTGACAGGAACCTTCTTGTTGACCATCTACCAATACAACTACAAGGCCAACACCATCATCATTGCCTTGAAAAGGACCTAGATTTCAACAACCTCATCAACGACGCTACTGTCGAGCACAAAGCACAAAGTTCGCGAAAAGCAGCCAATTCACTCAAAAGAAGAAGCGGTTACAGTGAAGGAACACCTGGAGTCTCCGAGTAAACGAAAGACTTATTGATTTCGCACCTATCTTGGCCATCGAGCAATCCTTTTACGTCAGAAGGAAAGTGGCATATCTCTTTCGAAAAGGGCAATTCGCTTTCATCGAATTACGTGATTTATTGCTGTGCACACGACATATATCTTCAAAACCTCCGTGCAGTTTTCGGTGTCACGAGTTTCCGTCCTGTACTGGTTTCAGCAACCCAAGGAACGTCTTGGAACGATCTCACGGAATTGCCCGGCCAATCAAATCGCCCGTACTTATACAGTCTGCACTGAGTCAGCGTGCGGAACGTCAACGTGTTCTTTTTCGATCCTGGATCGCCAAAGACTTATACGACAAGGTTCCCCGTACCGAAAGCAGGCTCAGCTTTCGTAAACTGGAAGCGCTCTCACAATTTAAGGAGTTTACACGGTCGAGCCATTGAAAATCGTGATCTTCAGTTCGGAGCCACCGTTTGGAGTAACTCGGGGCGACTCGAGGTAACCAAGAGGTCAATTCGCTTGGCTGAAACTGGTACCAGTGCAACCGCCATCCCTCAATTGCTTAGTGGGTATCTCGCCTTGAATTTTAGGAGCTTTTGTGGGGAGATTCATTGATCCCAGTCAGCTAGCTTCCAGTGAGGCACAACCTCCACAAACCAAGCCAGTTCCCAGCACCACAGCAATTCAGGAAGCAGGTCCCAGCCCCTCTACACTGGCTACCTTATTCAACTACGTTCAGCGGATCGTCTGACGAGGTGTAGCCTTTAAAATAAAATCTCGTTATTTTTTTCTTATTCAACTACACCTAGATTGAATTTTCCAGGCCCATAGCAAGGTTCCTGGAGGTCATCTTTGTGGATTCCAGATTACAGTCGAGCCAGCCTTTATTGCACTGCAACAAGAGCTGAGATCCAGTGTTGCCACAAAGTACAGCCTACACCTCTTCCTGTGACCGACAACAAGAGGCACCATGTCTTTCTATGGTCTCTACAGCGATGTGAGTGACCCTTATGCCCCTGGCTACTCAGAACGTTGGTGGCATCACGTCTACTCTGGGCCCCAAGTCCAAGGTAGCTACACCTGTGCCCGTCCTCCCACACACCACGATGGAGCTGGCAACAGCAACCTAGCCTACCGCCACCGGCATCAGGACACACAGCCACCAGTACCACCACCAGATGAATACAAATCCGTCTTTGACATTCTTGAGAAGACACCGGCATCACCTGTGTCAACGGTGTTCCCACCAGACGCATACAAATCACCCTTCGACATTCCTGAGAAGAGGCCGGCACCCATGGCCTATGGTAGGACCAATCACCAGCTGGGCAATGGGGAGATTTCAGAGCTGTCGCCCGACAGCTCCAGTTGTCACCCAGATCTCATTTATACGCCAGCCATGGCAGACGTGCTGGTCCGCTTTCAACAGCAACAGGTCACCGTTGCCCGGCAACTCGACCTCATGAGAGCTGACCACGAGTCCCTCAGACGAAACCTGAGAGCTGATCATGAATCATTCAAGCAAGACATGAGAGCTGACCACGAAACCTTCAAACGAAAGATGGAAGCTCAGTTCATTGCCTTGAAAGACCAACTGACAACTCAACTGGACGCCTTGGTCGTGGTAGCTGCTAGGCCACCTGTCACAGCACCTACACCTGCTTTGACACCATCAGTTCATGGGGAGACCAATGCCACTTCACTGTCAGCCATGGGCAGCGATGATGGCGTCCACAAGCCGACTGGTGACAGCGCTATTGGTACCCAACGGCTCCACAGCCCAAAGAAGCAGCAGCGCCACAGGGCTACTCGTTCCAAGCAAGATGCCACTGCCATCCAGCAAGCCATCCAGCAATGATTGACTGATGCCCTCTTGGCCACCAACCAGCTGCCCACCAATGAAGCCACGGCTCCATCTCCCAAGCTAGCTTGTGGAGAGTTGCCTGTCACACGACCCATGCGTGTCCCAGCTACGAGCCACCAGCTGCCCAGTGCCACACCCTTGAATGCCCTCGCTGGTGCCCATCCATCGTTGGATGATGGGGAGATTATCGAGCCTGCCAGCCCTAGTAGTCATCCAACCTCTGGGGAGATCATGATGGCAAAACCTCCAGCTAGGAAGCAACCAGCTTCCAGAGCTGGCGCCTGCGACAATACCATTGTGCATTGACTGGTTTAAGGATCTAAGAGATGTAAAGTTTGTATTTCTTAATAAGTGAGCAGTTATTGATTATTTTCTAGAATAAGCCTGCTAATTGTAAAGCTGTAAAGCTGAATTGTAAGCTGTATCCCGTCGCATTTGTCACTGACTTCAGAGGGCACTCCTACCTTGCTCCAAACTTGGAGGATGTCGACCATCCTGCCATCCCCTTGCTCTGTCACTGGAGAGACCATGGGTCCCCGTACAAAACGAATCACCTCCCTGGACGACGGAACAGGAGGAGGAATGCATCCACCGCGGCTGCCACAAATCTGCTACCGAGCATTCCGACTTCCTCCGTGAGGAATTTTCGAGTTCATCGAGAACAAGTTCTGGGCTGTCCTTCCCTTCGACCTCGTCAAGGACGAACCCTCCCTCCTTCTATCTGCCGCTGCAGTCAAGGTGGAAAGAGACCGCAAACCCCGACTCATCAGCGACCACACCTGGAACTGGGGTTGGCCCTCCGTCAACGAAACCACATAACATCACGCGCCGCCCGAGGCCATGCAATTTGGAAATGCCTTGCCGCGCATCTTGTACGATGTGCGTCACGCGAACCCCAAGTTTGGACCGTCCCAATGTCATGTACTATGGGATGGGTCAAGTCGCCGCCCACTTTCAGTGGCATGTCGGAGACCATCTGCGACCGAGCAAAGGAACGCTTCCTGAAGTCCCCCAGAGCCTGTCCTCCACACAGACTTGAGCATCATGCCGAGGCGATGGATGACCTGGACCCGTCCACCACTCCTAGACCACGGGAGAAGGAGGACCATGCGGCAACGCAAGAACTCCTTGGGATCGCCACCTCCCCCTTGGAGGCCGAATCGGACCACTTCGCGGGACCCTCGAATAGACCTTTGCTTCAGCCCATCGAGCAAAATGATGTGTTCGTTGATGACTTCATCCAACTGGGCCAAGGTGGAAAGACCCGTATGAAAGCGCTACATAGGCACTTACTCCATGCCATTGACGAGATTCTCGCGCGCCCCAACCTCAGCGAGAAACACCGAAATGAGGCAGTCTCGCTCAAGAAACTCCTGCAAGGAGATGGAAGCTGGGCCACTCGAAAACTCATTCTGGGATGGATCATCGACACCCTCCGACAGACTCTGGAACTTCCACCCCACAGGAAGCAGGCGCTCGCCGACATCTTCAAGGAACTAGCCGGGTGTCGCAGAGTCGGCCACAAGCGTTGGATGCAAATCCTTGGCAAACTGCGCTTTGTCTCTGTAGCCATCCGGGGCTCCGCTGGACTCTTCAGCGCACTCCAGTTCGCCCTCACGAAGTCCAAAGGAGGAAGAATCCGGATCAACGCTGCGCTGAGATCCCACATCGATGCCTTTGCTGATCTGGCTGCCAGCCTCTGCCACCGCCCAACACACTTGGCGGAGATCGTCCCCCAGGACCCATCCTTCTTCGGCGCCACTGACGCCGCCAAGGCGGGAATGGGCGGTGTCTACTTGACTCTGAGGAAACTCCCTACCTATGAAGGTTCCCGTTCCCTCCCGATGTGCAGGCTCAGCTCGTGTCCACGGACAACCCTAAGGGAACCGTCACCAATAGTGACCTCGAGCAAGCCGCCATCCTTGCGCAACACTCCTTGCAAGCGGCGCGGCACTGTGTCACATACGCCACTATCTACACTCTCTCGGACAACACCCCGGCCGTCTCCAGAGTCTCCAAAGGGGCGGTGACTACGCCTGCCGACACCAGCGAGAGCACCGCTACTGCGCCCTCTCGTCCTACATCCCGGGTCCTGCCAACGTGATGGCTGATGATGCAACGCGTCTGCAACACATCACCCTGCCTGAACTTCTCGCCCACTTTGAACAGCGCTATCCACAGACCCTGGCAGGTGTTGACTCTGCCACCCGAGGTCAGTTCACAGTTGATCTCCGTCTTGCGCTGCAGACCGCCTCCAAGAACATTGTCTCCGAGACCGAACCTTCGGACGATGGTGTGACTTCTGCGCGGGCCTCGGCGTCAACCCATTGCTCTGTGATATCCCTGACCAAGAGATCCGAGCCTGCTACCTCCTCGTCTTTGGAAACTGTTACCGCCAGTCTAACAATGTCCAAGCTGACTCAGTGGACAAGGCCCTTCTCGCCGTCGGGAAGGGGATCACCGACCTGGGTCACCTGGATCCCTGAAAGCTCAAAGCAGGATCCGACCACAACCATCCAATACTCGCTGCTTTCCTCAAAGGACTCAAGGATGAAGATGGACCCCCTGATCGAGCCTACCCCGTCAACCTCTCCATCCTCCAAGCTATGCTCGACGCCCTGGACTACGACGACGACGCCTAGGGAACCCTCAACCGCCACGTCCGCGACCTCTGCATCCTGGCCTTCTTCTGGCTCCTGCGCCCTGCGGAGTACCTGGACACCGGGAACCCTGAATCCCGGAGCCAAGCCTTTCGCCTCTGTGATGTCTCCTTCACTGTCCGCGGCAGCCTCCAAGTCCACGGAGACACCATCTCTTTGAATGATGTGAAGAACCACGTGTGCCTCACCGATGCCACGTTTACGTTCACTGACCAAAAGAATGCTGTCCACGGCGAATCCATGGGCCACCGTCTGACCTCTGATCCGTGGCTTTGCCCAGTGAAGTCTCTCGCGCCTGTGGTCTACCACCTCCGTACCAACGGCGCCGATGCCGATACTCCCCTCTTCAACAACTTCAATGCGGCCCGCAACCGGTGGTATCATGTGAAGCCCCAGTTCATCACCAACGCCCTCCGCCATGCTGCGGCCCTCATCTCCCACGACACCAGCATCAACCCTGACAAGGTCTCTGCCCGCTCCCTCCGTCCTGGTGGCGCCACGGCCCTTCTCTGCGCACATGTTGACTCGGTTGCCATCCACCTTCTCGGCTGCTGGAAGTCCGATGCCATGCTCCGCTACCTGCGCATCCAAGCCGCTGCCGCCACCCACCACTACTCCCAACAGATGTTCTTGGACCATGGGGTGTACAACTTCCCCGGAGGCACCTAGGATCGCCACCTCCTCCCAGCACACGCGCCCCAACACTTCAATGAGATTCTTCTCCACGAAGAACTCTACGAGGACTAACCTACCCTAGTCCTCGGCCCCCTGTCCTTGCCTACACCTGGACAGGGGGTTACTTCTCCCACCGCACTACGCTCCCTCCCTGTTCTGCCTTTGGCTTTTGGGTTGCACGACTCAAGGCTGTCCCGTGGAACATCACATTCCCGGGACTCCCTTCCGCCGTGTGGGATCCATCCGGGACTCCCCAGTCCCGAATGGTACCCTGGGGACTGGAGACGGTCGGCTCAGTAAATGGCCGAGTCTCTCCACTCACCTAATCCTCTACTAGTTGTGCCTAGCTGCTCTGGGCGAGCGCAGCTTGTCTGCGCTCGGAAGTAGACAGTGATATTGTAAAAACCAGGTCCAAACCATCCCTCTTCTCCAATCTAGAAGGGACATCTCACATGGACAAGGTGACTCAAGATAGGATTCCAGACAGATTTGGTGATCCTGGAGATCCTGGTGGCTCAGGGTACCATGGTGGTGATGACAGCTACAGAGGCGTGCGCAGAAAGGGCAGGTATGGTGGTCCCCCAGGAGGAGGACCCCCTGGAGACCCTTGGGATCCCGATGGTGGTGGTGACCCTCCAGCTGGCCCTGGAGGAGGTGGAGGAGGAGATGGCCCCAGACGCAAGTTGTTCCATGCCAAGCCAGATGCCAATGCGTACCCCACCCTCAAGTCCAACAAGGACTTCGACCAATGGTACAGCGTGTTTATAACAACGGCTAGGGCACAGGGATTGTATGCTCTCTTCGACTCCAATTATGTGCCATTGGACCAGGAGTCTGCTTTTGAGCTCCGTAGGATGAACGAATGGTTCTACGCGGTCCTGCAGAAAATCATCAAGACAACCAAGGGCATGGTGATAGGCAAGGAACATTTTCATGATTGTGACTGCTTTCATATTCTACATGCATTGATCCAGGATGCCCACACCTCTGTGGAAGGTACACTGGAGTCCGTGGAGACCCTCAACTGGCTCACCAGGGTCAAGTACTCCACAACCAAGGGATCTGCAGTGGAGTTCATCATCAACTGCGATGAGGTTCTCACACGATACAACGATTCCAAGACCAACGAGCAGGATAAACTCAGTGATAGTATCCAAAAACTGTTCCTACAGCAGGCGTTCATCGACATCAAGGTTCTCAATGACAACAGCGCCAGAGAACAGGAGAACATGTGCAGCAATGGTGCACACATGTCCTACTCATATGAGAAATACAAGGAGGTCCTGACCAATGCTGCTACCAGGTTTGATGTCAACCACAAGCTTCTATTCCCTGGTAGATCCCGCAGAGCCAACATGGCTGTGATCGACGAGTCTGAGGATGAAGCCGGGCAACCTGATGGCATGGATAGTCCAACGGATGACCTCACTCATCTCCAAGCATTTCCGGCCATGAGGGACCCCTCTGCCCGGCTCCCAGACCAACATTGGACCCAACTTTCTAGTACGGGCAAGAAGAATTGGCATCAATTTGATGACCACGACTGATGGCATCTCAGCCACCAGCACCTGCCGGTCGCCAAGCCAACGTTGCCAACAGCATGATGGACCCCAACAGTGAAGCTGACCTTGCAGTCGGGGACACACCTGGGCCATCCTTGGACGTAAACCAGGCAGATACGACACCTTCAGTTGGTAAACCTGTGGCTTCCCCATCACATTCGGCACCCCAGGCAAAGGCAAATAACAAACACCCTGGGGATGTCCGTCGAATGATGTCGAACAACACAGGCAAACGGCAGGGTTACACCGTTTCGTTCAGCCCTGATACCGGTTCTGCCCTACCATCTGCCTTTGCCAAGGCCACGGGTGATGACATTGACACCAAGTTACAGGCCTACTGGTCCTCTACTCAGAGCACTATACCTCTACGTCGGCCTGAACCTGAGCCGGAGCCGGATTTTTGAAGGGGCGATCTGTTTATGTGCTGAACAGGTCCAGCCCCAGGAACCCAGGCACCACCCATGCTCGCAGGGTAGCATGCCACCTACCTTCGGAGGGGCTACTTCCACGGCAATTGGCATGGAACGACCAGTTACTGTGCTGGGCCGGTCATCTCCAGGGCATTCCAGGACACCCGGTTCTGTGATCTACACTGTTTCCAACCATTCCTGGTCCAAGCTCATGTGGCGAGCACTCATGGATCGAGGAGCCAACAATGGCTGCATCCTTGGCAAGGATGTCAGGGTTATCCAGTGCTACGGTCAATTCATTGATCTCAGTGGCATCGATGACCATACAGTTCAGAACCTCCAGCTTGCCACGGCAGCTGCTTACATCCTTACAGACCATGGTCCCATCATTGGTCTGATACACCAGGGTGCTGCCATGTCCAATGGCAAAACCATTCTCTCCCCAGGTCAGTTGGAGCACTTCAGGTGCCGTGTCCATGACAAGGCCCTGACTGTCACTGGGCTTGACCCTCATTTTGTGGCCCCCAATGGTTTCAGGGTGCCCATGGCCATCAAGTCTGGGCTACCCTATGTCCAACTACGGCCCCCTAGTAGTATTCCCCATGTGGACCTCACCAGCCCTCATGCCTGGGATCCCTCCTGTCTTGACTCTGTCCCTGCGGATGACTGGTTCCTTCAGCAGGACAACTCCCTTTACGATGATGGGGAGTTCCCACTGGACCCTCTTGGGCGACTTCGAGCATTCGCCGATGACTTCATCAACCACTCTGACCGCCAGAACCAGTCCATTGATCGTCGTGGAATTGTGGAAGCCATGGCACACATCATATCCGACGAGATTGACCTTCCCCCTCTCCTGGAGTGGGAATCCCACGGTTATGACTCGGACTCCTCGGATGACAGTGATGGTTATGCTTCTGATCCTGATCCTCTATGGCAATGTCATGTACAGACTCGGGCCCAACGCCGCCAACGGCACTTCCCCCCGTCCACCCCTTTGGCAGCCCCTTTGTCATCAGGTGCTGGGGAGGATTGTTCAGGACCACCTTCAACACAAGCTAGGCCAAAGGTTGAGACTGTATCAGACGACGAGGACATGGGACCACTTCGGTCCAACAACAAGGCCAAACACCACAGCGGTCTTGAGTTCCCACCCAAGTCCAAGAAGGTCAAGACTCAGAGCCCCGCCAAACTCAGGAGGTTCTTCTCAGGAGTTACCGATGAGACTATCAAGCGAACTCTTGATGCTACCACCCAGTACCAAGGGCGCCACCCAGGGAAGGACACTGAGAGGCCAGATCGTGTCTCCCAACCCCATCCTGAATATCCCAAGATGCCACGAAGATGTAGCCACGGATACAATCTATAGCAGCACACCAGCTATTGATAATGGATCCACTGCAGGCAGCCCAACTTTTCATTGGCAGGACTTCCCACTACAGGACACTTCGCCCCACTGGGAGCTCTGATGCCAGTTATATCAGGAATGTGATGGATGAGATCAGAAAGCTTGGTGCCATGAACAGGATACGGTCCGACAATGCTAAGGCTCAGTGCAATCAGAGGGTCAAGGATATCTACAGGACCTTTTGTATCGACGAATGGCACTCTGAGGCCTACAAGGACAACCAAAACTTTGCTGAGTTGGGCTGGAGGGATACAAAAGCAAAGATTCAGATGGTACTGGACACCCTAGACGTCCCCTCTGAGTGCTGGCTCCTGTGTGGAACTAAACTCAAAGGAACTGGGCCTGTTACCTTCCATCTGGGATGTGACTTTGAGAGGGACAGTCACGGCACCCTGTCCATGAGTACATTGAATGTGTCAAAGCCCAGTATGTATCCTTGTTTGGGGAGAATCCATCCACTAAGGTCACCAGTCCAGTGGAGAAGAACGACCACCCAGAGCTTGATACCTCTCCTCTCCTGGATGATGATGGGATCTCAAAATACCAGTCCCTGATTGGAGCTTTGCAATGGGCAATTTCACTTGGAAGGTTTGATATTGCATGCAGTCTCTGTAATGTCAATGTCATCCTTCAGGGTGGCACCCAGGGTAGGGCATCTGGAAAGACTCAAGAGGATCACTGGATTCTTGGTCAAGATGAACCAGGCAGGAATCAGGATCCGCACCGATGAGCCAGACTACGCCCAATTGGAATACCGCACCTATGACTGGACAAGGACGGTCTATGGGGAGGCACAGGAGGAACTCCCAGCAGATGCCCCACAGCCGAAGGGCAAGCCGGTAGTGTTGACGACCTATGTGGATGCAAACCTATACCACGATTGGGTCAATGGCAAGGCAGTCACTGGTGTACTGCACTATGTGAACCAGAGCCAATTTGAATGGTACTGCAAGAAGCAAGCCACTGTGGAAGCAGCCACCTACGGCTCTGAGTTCGTTGCTGCTAGGGTTGCCACCCAGCAGGCCATTGCAGCCAGAGTTACACGCAGGTACCTTGGTGTGGAGGTAAAGGGGCCCACCTACATGTTTGGTGACAATGGGTCTGTGGTGACTAGTTCCACCCAGCCCCATTCCCCATTGAAGAAGAGGCACCATGCTCTCTCTTACCATTTTGAAAGAGAAGCCATTGCCGCAGGGACCATCTCGTTTCATCATCTGCCGGGAGCAATCAACCCCGCAGACATCCTGACGAAACACTGGGGTTACTCCCAGGTATGGCCCATTCTGAAGGCTTATTTTAGCATAGTTAAAAGAAGAAGAAGTAATGAAAGGATAGTTGACCAGATACAGCCTCAGTAGCACCAGTTCCCCCACAGTTGAAGCCTTCCTGTGTGGATTGTGTCAAGGCAAAGAGTAAGTTGTTCAATCATTGCTGTGGAGATTGAATAACAGTGACAGCCAGCTTTGTGGCTGGCCCATTCCCAGTGCCAGAGGAGTGAGACCTACAAGCAGAGCTCTCCATTCCCAGCTCTTGTGCATCTACCCTGACTGGATCTCATCGTAGAACGATGGCTACTTCGTCTGCTGCCTTGGAGCAGATCTCAGCAATCTCGAACCATCTGGTTACGGGATCAATCATTGTCAGGCAATGAAGTGTACAGGAATTCTTTTTCTTAGGATCCCTGACACCATTGTATGGACCTATCAGTTCGATGCATAGTCTTTCCCAAGGGATCTCCTCACAAGTCTTTGGAGGAAGCAATCCCAGCTTACGCATCTTGGGTTTGTTCAGTTGGCAGCTTTGGCAAAGCTGGCATATGGACTGCACAGTCTTGCGCAACCATTTCCAGGTGGAGTGTTGACTGATGGTAAGTTCCGTGCGAGTCTCGACAGGATGCATCCGTACACCATGATACCATTCGACCAGCTTCTTCTGCATGGTCTTAGTGCAATACACAGCTCTTAGCCTTATTCGCGACTCGATCCTAGATAGGGTTTGAGTTCGACTCATGACTGAGTCTCTCGTGAATAGTCATTTGAGACAGGGTTCTCAATGACCGCGCTGGTCATACTAGGTTGATGATGAAACATCGCTCTAGATATTTAGCCAGCGTGGAGTACTTCCACGCTACTAGATCCAGACTAGACAAACCTTCCACGCGTTCCGTTTTAGGATCGTGGAGAGACGTAGGATTACTACCGCAACCTACTCTATCACACTTTATAGTCTCCCGTGGGAAGCCAGATCTACGATCCCTTGATGATGATCTCTCTCGTTGATTCGTTTTCATAGCTTTCTAATCTCTCTCATAACTTTCATTCTCTCAAACTCAAAACACTCGAAAGATCTTTACACAATAGCTTTCAGCTACCCTCAACCTATTCCTTCACCATGAAGATGGCTCAAGGAAAGCATGCGTTCCGCAACTTCGAGAAACAGTTGCGTGACAAACCCATTCTTCCTCTCGCCGACAATGACGAAGAAAACGAGATCGACGATACTCGTACCACCACTTGCAAACTTCGCAACCATGTTGCCAAGCGCAAATCAGAAAACTCTGATAATGAGGACAACTCCTCTATCAATTTCAATCACTTGGATGGAGAAATCTCTATCTGAGGATTAGGCCAGGATGATGACTCAACGGAACCATGTTCCGATTTCTCATACCAAAGTGATGAAGATATCTCACTAACTAGTAAACAAGAATTGTTTGCAACTGATGAACACTACGGCAAATTAGATGACTGCAGGAGAATTAAACACCAGCACGAAGTGCAAAGGTGCATTCATGATTCCTGAATTCCACGAAGATAGAATTATCGAGTGGGATTTACACGTCACCAAGAGCTTGGGGCGTATGACATGATCATAGGTCGAGACATTCTCTCTGATTTAGGATTCAAGTTCGATTTCACTACCATGTCAGTGGAATGGGACGGCGCATCTATTCCTATGAAAGACAGCGACACCAATGAAGAAGAGAACTTCTTCATTCCTGATCCTACTGCTGTTGATGACAGTGCAGATCGTCTCAAGAAGATTCTTGATGCGAAATACGAACAAGCTGACTTAAGGCAGGTTTGCCAAAGTCAAGATCAGTTAAACATGGAAGAGAAGGAACAGCTCATTCCTTACTGACGAAGTACTCTGACCTATTCGATGGTACTTTAGGAAAGTGGCAGATGGACGACTACGAAGTAGAACTTCTCCCTGACGCTAAACCCTATCATGCCAGGGCTTATCCTATTCCACGGGTCCATACCAACACTCTTAAGATGGAGGTTGAACGTCTCTGCGAGGCAGGAGTACTCAAGAAGGTAAACCGTTCCGAGTGGGCGCACCAACTTTTATCATTCCCAAGAAAGATGGATCTGTACGATTCATCTCTGATTTCCGGGAACTGAACAAAAGGATTAAGCGGAAGCCTTATCCTATCCCAAAAATACAGGACATGCTCTTGAATCTAGATGGATTCAAGTACGCTACTAGTCTAGACCTGAACATGGATACTATCACATCGAGCTGTCACCTCACTCGAAACAACTTGTACCATCGTACTCCCGGGGGAAAGTACGAGTACCAGAGGTTGCCAATGGGCCTATGTAATAGTCCCGACATCTTCCAAGAGAAGATGGGAAACTAATGCACGACCTAGAATACGTCCGTGCATACATGATGATCTACTCATCCTAACTAACGGCGATCTAGCAGATCACGTTGAAAAGTTGGATGAAGTTCTCCGAGGCTTCGAGAAGCGGACTTAAAATCAATGCTACCAAGTCCTTCTTCGCAAGAGGAGAACTTGAGATACCTAGGTACTGGATTACTCGAGAAGGGATCCAACCTATAACCAAAAAAATAGACGCGATCCAGATATCGCTCCTCCTACCAACAGGAAAGAACTCCGTAGATTCATTGGACTAGTGAACTACTATCGAGACATGTGGATTGACGATCACATGTACTGGCACTCGCTTCGTTGACTTCCAAAACAACGAAGATGGAAAATGGGAAGCAGAACACGACAAGGCCTTTAGCCAGATGAAGAAGATCATCAGCAAAGAAACCTTGCTCGCCTACCCTGACTTCAACGATACATTCGTTATCCACACGGATGCAAGTGATACTCAACTAGGTGCAGTAATTTCCCAGAAGGGAAAACTATCGCGTTCTACAGCAGGAAGCTCAACCTGCTCAGACACGTTACACAGTTACCGAAAAGGAACTTCTCAGTATTGTAGAAACTCTGAAAGAGTTCCGTAATATCCTTCTAGGACAGAAGATCGTTGTACATACGGACCACAAGAATCTTACATGTAAGAACTTCAATACCGATCGCGTAATGCGATGGCGCCTTATTCTGGAGAATACGGCCCTGAACTACGGTACATCAAGGGCGAACAGAACATCGTCGCTGATGCGTTGTCGAGACTTAACATCTCCAACAACGACGGTTCTTCAGAACAGATGGACGCCAGCGAGATCGCTGAGCTCATGGCTGCAGACGAAGAGGACTTCCTAGCAGTTCCCTCTCTCGTTCCTGAGATCGAACATCGTCAGAAAGACGACAACGATATCAAGAAGCTCCTCAGGGACAAGCCAAACGACTACAAGAAGCAATCTTTCCCCAGAGGGGATAAGTCTTACGACTTAGTAGTTAAGGACGATAAAATCGTCGTCCCTACAACTATGCAGAAGAAGCTAGTTGAATGGTACCATGGTGTGCTGATGCATCCTGGCGAGACTCGCACAGAACTAACCATCAGCCAACACTACACCTGGAAAGGACTGCGCAAGAACTGTGCAGGCCGTATGTCAGCGTTGCCAAAGCTGCCAGATGAACAAACCCAAGACGCGTAAGCTAGGATTGATGCCTCCAAAGACTTGCTATGAGATCCCTTGGGAAAGACTATGTATGACCTGATAGGTCCTTACAAGTCGGGATCCTAAGAAAAGAATTCCTGCACACTTCATTGCTTGACAATGATTGATACCCGTAACTGGATGGTTCGAGATTGCAGAGATCTGCTCCAAGGCAGCAGACGAAGTAGCCATCGTCCTAGAACAAACGTGGCTTACTCGGTATCATGGCCTGCTGAGGTTTTCATGGATAGAGGACGCGAGTTCGCGCAGAGGTCGAAAAGACACTCCGGGATGAATATGGATCGTCGCAAGTTCATCACTACGCGTAACCCTCAAGCCAACTCTATGGTCGAGCGTGCTCATCAAACCATCGTAACTTGATCGCTGTTCAAAACATCAAGTGCCAAGACGACCTCGTGAATGGATCCTGGGATGGAGTCCTCACGGCGGTTCGCTTTGCAATGAATGCCACGTTCATACACCTTGCGCGCAACGCCCGCACAGCTCGTGTTCAATCGTGACGCGATTCACAACGTCCGGTTCGAAGCCAACTGGAAGTACATTAAGGAACATCGCCAACGACTAATCCAACAAAAACAACGACAGGGAAAACGCGACGCGTGTCCCTCATCAATACAATGTCAACGATACGTGATGATTCAACAGTATCAGCACCGCAAGTACGGTCAGCCAAAGTACAAAGATCCTTACACTATAGACCGAGTCAATGACAATGGCACTGTACGGCTCCGACATGCTACCGCCAATGGCGGCACAGTCTACCAGACTTGGAACATAAGGTATATACACCCATACAAGGCCTGATCCCCTTGTAGGATTGCCATCGTGCGATGCACATGTCTACATCCAAATCTCATGAGAGTGCCCCGCACTTTAAATCATATGTTCTCCTTGTCCGACTGCTGTCGCGCCTTCTGTGACCCTTGTCAGGGGCGAATGCAATACACGGCTCTTAGCCTTATTCGCGACTCGATCCTAGATAGGGTTTGAGTTCGACTCATGACTGAGTCTCTCGTGAATAGTCATTTGAGACAGGTTCTCAATGACCGCGCTGTCATACTAGGTTGATGATGAAACATCTCTAGATATTTAGCCAGCGTGGAGTACTTCCACGCTACTAGATCCAGATAGACAAACCTTCCACGCGTTCCGTTTTAGATCGTGGAGAGACGTAGGATTCTACCGCAACTACTCTATCACACTTTATAGTCTCCCGCGGGAGCCAGATCTACGATCCCTTGATGATGATCTCTCTCGTTGATTAGTTTTCATAGCTTTCTAATCTCTCTCATAACTTTCATTCTCTCAAACTCAAAACACTCGAAAGATCTTTACACTAGCTTTTAGCGTAGTGCATTAGGCACAACCATCTTGTCGTCTTTGACTACTAGTTCATAGCACTTGTCCCCTCTGGGAAAAGATTGTTCCTTGTAGTCGTTTGGCATGTCCCTGAGGAGTTTCTTGATATCGTTATCGTCCTTCTGGCGATGTTTGATCTCGGGGAACGAGAGAGGGAAGTCATGAAAGGATAGTTGACCAGATACAGCCTCAGTAGCACTAGTTTCCCCACAGTTGAAACCTTCCTGTGTGGATTGTGCCAGGGCAAGGAGTAAGTTGTTCAATCATTGCTGTGGAGATTGAATAACAGTGACAGCCAGCTTTGTGGCTGGCCCATTCACAGTGCCAGTGGAAGGAGGATCTCCACCAACAGAGTTCTCCATTCCCATCTCTTGTGCATCTACCCTGACTGGATCTCATGTTGACTCGGATGCCATCCGCCTTCTCGGCCGCTGGAAGTCCGATGCCATGCTCCGCTACCTGCGCATCCAAGCCGCTGTCGCCACGCACCACTACACCCAACAGATGTTGGACTATGGGGCGTACAACTTCCCGGGAGGCACCTACGATCGCCACCTCCTCCTCCCGGCACAAGCGCCCCAACACTTCAATGAGATTCTTCCCCACGAAGAACGCTACGAGGACTAACCTACCTTAGTCCTCGGCCCCCTGTCCTTGCCTACACCTGGACATGGGGTACTTCTCCCACCCCGCTACGCTCCCTCCCTGTTCTGCCTTTGGCTTTTGGGTTGCACGACTCAAGGCTGCCCCGTGGAACATCACATTCCCGGGACTCCCTTCCGCCGTGTGGGATCCATCCGGGACTCCCCAGTCCCGAATGGTACCCCGGGGACTGGAGACGGTCGGCTAAGTAAATGGCCGAGTCTCTTCACTCACCTAATCCTCTACTAGTTGTGCCTAGCTGCTCCGGGCGAGCGCAGCTTGTCTGCGCTCGTCCCTGCCCCCCACCTTGCATCTCCTCCTTCTTTGGCTCTGCTCCTGCCCTGCTCACTCCATCCATTGCTTGGCTGGAGCGTTCCTGCATCCTGCCTTCCCATCTCTGCCCCGCCCTCATCATAGCTCCCTCTAACCCATATTAACTTTCAATCTTTTCACCTGCACTACGGGTACACTGACTGAGCTCTGACTGCATGCTCCTCTTTCGATTCTTTGCCATTTTTGGCTTCTGCCATGAGGAGCCGTAAGCGGTGATGCGCCATAGAAGGATCTAGCTATAGAAAGAGCGGAGCCCATTTACCATGGACCCAACCTTGACTGCAAGCCATCACGATCACGCTGGAACTAACAATGGTGGCTACCATACGACAAAGAGGGTGATATTGACGCGTGTTTGAGAATGAATGCTACTCCCTTTTCAGGAACGATGGCTGAGGGACTTGCTTGCATCATCAATGACTGTCTTGAGGCTTATGGAAGCAAAAGCAAAGGTTGGCACAGCTGCTCGATCTTGGCACTCAATGCAGGTAGACTGTGGGAAAAGATTACTAGTATCAAGATGTCTTGGAACCTCAGGATGAACAAGAAACTGGTGATTGTATCTCCATTTCTTGGCCAGCTATGTACAATACGTGCCTTTTGAGATACCTTCCAGCTGCCATCCGCATCTCATGACAAGTCGGTTCCGGAGGATCTGACGGCATGAAGGCACGGAGAACAAGTCGCACCCTGTTTCCATAGCATCTTTGGAAGAACTGAGGTGGACAGGGTCTCGATCGATCGAAGTACTAGGAAATGGCAGATGGAGCGGCACTTACAAAATGACACCAGCTACATGTACATGTACATGTACAACAATGGGACGTTGCGGAGCAAGCATGCAGATTACCAAAGCATGTTTCGCGAATTTGCACTGGCCGAACCCTCTCACCACGTCGCGGCCAAGGCCGCCCTACCATGAGTGCTTGAGCCACCTACTTTTCAAATGGAGTGAGTGGAGAGACCTGTGTTGGGCAAATGTTGGGCTCTTACTATGAAGTGGCCAACCCTCACACAAAGGCCCTGAAAGGACCAGGGCCCCACGCCCTCGAGATGTTCATCTTGGCCAATGGTGTACGGGTGGGTGTGAAATGGGCAAGGGGCAATGCCCCGGGTGTGAATTGTCGTGTAGGGACAAAGGGCATCAGTCCAGAATGGCTGCAGCCTTTGCTCGGCAACCTCTGGGAGGAAGCAAAGCTGGGGGGTGGTGAAGGATCCCCCTTGGAGCATGCAGTTGGCAAAAGCAGCAGTGTCCAGGCTGGAGTGATGCAAATATTCGATCATGGCCCGCAAGACTTCCAGCGCCCCATCAGACGAGCTTGGAGTGGGTCGACGTTGACACGGATGAGTGCCATGGCACCACCACTGCGAAGGGCACGGGCACTGATGTCTTTGATGTCTTTGGCTTGGATGGCACCAATGGCTTTGCAAGCAGATTGTGGGGTGTTGGTGAGGTTCTGGGACATGATCGAAACGAAGCTGCCATCGGGTTGAAAGGCAGTGAAGAGTGGGGTCTCAGGTGTGGCACCGGAGGCCCGAAGGTGGAGAACTTGGTCGCGAACAGCAGTGACTGGGTTGAACAAGGGGTCTCCAGTTGTACCATGGGAGATGGCTTGCCCTGGAACACCATTTTTTTGGGTGATGAAGTAGAGCAGGACCATGGTGGCTGTCGCTAGTTGGTCCAGGGGAGCGGTAGCGGCATTGTAGAGTCTGGTTGGGGTGAGGAAGGTCACGTCTTTGAGATGGAATGGTGTGTTGATTCAGGCAGAATAGGTGTATTCACCTGGTCGGAGGAGGAAAAACCAACCCATGAGCAGCGTGTTGCGGATCGTCTGATCCCAGGAAGATGTGGCTAGGATGCAAGTGATGGCATGCCGTAGGAGCTGAAGTGGGATGGGTTTGATCTTGTCCGGTGGTGGGTCGGCCTTGGAGTAGTGCGGAAAATGTTGGCTAGTTCGATGTGGGTAGTGTTGTGCTCATCTAGCTGGGGATCCTTATGGAGGTGGGTCCCTAGACGGATTTCCTGGGCATCGGTCCGTACGTAGTCCTGAACCCTTGCAGCATGGACAGGTTGGCCGCTGGCAGTGAGGCGACCCCATCAAACTCGGGTGGCAAAAAGCTTGTGTAAAGAAAGCTGTTGACCTGGCGTGAGCCCGTTGAGATGGGGGTCAAGGCCGGGGATTGAGGCAACGAAGGTTTGCCAAATCTGCCAGTGATGGTCTTTGTCGGTAGTGCGCCGAGCAGAGAGTCCAGATCGGGCTGCTGCGTTTGCAGAGCCGAGATCACGGAGGAGAGCAGCTCGGGTCTCAGGGGAGCAAGCTGCCAAGGTTGGTCCTGGGGATAACGACGATTAAAGATTTCAAGGAGTTGTGAGTCAGATAAATTCCACAAACGAGAACAGTCATCAGCCATTTGGTTGGCTGGGCCCGGGATGTAGTCCGCCTTGGACACACGGTAGTCACGGTGAAGAATGCTCTGGAGCCGAATAAGGTAGGCGGTGGGGCCGATGGTGGTGGTAGATCCCTTGTGGCTCCAAGACACAGCTGGGGTATTATCTCCCAGGGGAACAATGGTGCGACCCTGAAGGAGGAATTGCTGGGCCAGCACATCCTCATGAGCAATGAGACCAGCCAGTTCCAAATCAGAGTTGGTGATGGTACTGGTAGGATTTTTGAAGGAGACCAGGTGCTGGTTGATGAGATCCGGAGGAAACTGGGCACGCCAGAGAGTAGGTGAGAGGTTGCTGTTGGTTGTGGCTGGAAACCAGACGCCACCCATACCTAGGCCAGATGCATCATGGGGTCCCACAGCGACTGGATGATCAGGTACCAATTCTGCAATGTCGGTTGGGCGCTGGGACAGGGACACAGTCAAATGTTCGAAATCATCTAGGGGTGTAAGTTACTCATTAGCTTAACACGCTATTGGCCACGGAGTGACTTTATTGACGCGGGCAATGGATGGGGGAGACCCCCACCTAGCTGAGTCGTCATCTACTTTGTTTGCCCAATCAACATGACCTCATCCACTGGCCCAACGTGGAGCCAGCACCAAGTAGACAGATGCCATGGGTAGGGGGGTGAGCACATTGATAGAGAACCTGCAGCGCAAAACCTGGGTTACAGGGGCTTACATAGGATTTTGTCGGTATTGAAACCATTATCACCAAAGGGGCCGTGAGGACCAGATAGATTGCCAGACCAAAGCGTGCTCGCCAGTAAG
Organism: Seminavis robusta; assembly: GCA_903772945.1. Lineage (NCBI taxonomy): Eukaryota > Bacillariophyta > Bacillariophyceae > Naviculales > Naviculaceae > Seminavis > Seminavis robusta. The sequence continues at coordinate 96,617 of CAICTM010000170.1, forward strand.
TGTGTCCAGGTGATCAGGTCCCAAGCTGTGTCAATTGCCTTGGTATGCAAGGCAAGATGCCAGCAGAGCCCGTAGGAGGTGGTGCTCCTCAGGCTGGACCAGAGCAGGGTGTAACCCATCCAATGCTCAAAGATTGTTAGATAGAGGCCAACAAGCAGGCAAAAGATGGGGTCAAATGACACACTGTGAGTCTGTGGTTCCCAGGAGGGAGGCACAGTGGCTGCTGGAGTGTTGTGGACTGTTCGAGGGGTTGTTGAGTCAATGGAAGGAGGATAAGGGGGCACTGGAAGTGGACTGGTGCCAGGGACAGGAGGGGAGATCATGTTGGTGTTGGAGTGTTGTTGGAGGAGTTGGGAGGTAGCATGGTTGATGGTGTGGTGTAGGATAGAGGCGTGCCTGTTCAAGGGTGAGAACAAAGGAATCCTCCCTGATAGGGTAGGGTGTGATTCGGAAGGGTGTGATCCTCAAGATGGCTGCATGCTCTAGGAGCTGTTGGCTGATCATCTGGGGAGTGGTGTTGGGTAGTCTGTGGAGGATGGTGGATGTGGTTGGTTGGGCGAAGTGTGGGAGTGGGGGGATGTCTGGAAGGACCTTGGGTTTGACTGAAGTTGTGGGTAGACATGGGGAAGTCATGGTGGGTGGTAGGTGGGTTGGTGGAAGAGGTGTGTATCCTGGAGTGTTACTGTAGTGTCGTTGCTTCAACTCAAGCAATGGAGGTTGCTTGTGAGGTGGCGAGAGGATTGATGTAGAAGGGTTTATTCAAGGGCCACTGCACTGAGGCACTGGTAATCAAGGTTTATATCAAGTTGTTGGGTTGTTGTTGCCACTGGATCAAAGGCTGTGGCAAAGTCTGGTGCAGGTATACCACTACCTGCAGAAGAAGATGGGATCAGAGCCAAAGGCTGTTAGGGATTCTTTCAGGGAAAACTGGAGAAGTCAGTGGTGGGGGGATCAAGGGGTGTTGTTGGTTGATGGGGCTGTGTTACTGGATGACACTGTGTTGTCTCAAAGGCTGGTACTCAATCTGTTGTAGGGATAACAATGCAACAGAGAGTCAAGCCAAGATGTGGAGAGGGTACTCGATTCAGGTGGAACTGGGGAAAGTCACTGGAGAGTCACTCAACAATCAATGAGAGAGAGAAAGAGTCAGTTATGTATTAATATCTATGCCACACCACGCTGCAGTTCTGTCTGGGGCTCAATCCTGTGGAGCTCCACACTCATTAGGAGAGTCAGGTGCAGTAGCAGAGAGGTGGCTGTGTCAATGAAGTGTTGCACAATCTAGAAAGATACACTAGAGGGGCAGCTTTTGTAGTTTGTTCTTGTGGGGGTGAGATCCTTTGGAGAGGAGCTGGGTATCTCAGGGAGGGGCTGTCAGACTCTGAAAATGTCAGCCAAGCCTGGTGATAAAGTCTGAGTAGGATGACTGGCTGCAGAGGGCTCTATGCAGTCGGTGTACTCTTGAACTCAAGTCCTTACAGGAACTCTGTTGTTGTTTGTTGTTCCTCTTGGGGAGGAGTTAGATATCAATGGAGGGGTGTGACGGTAGCAGGGGATCAGTCAATCAGTCTGTATAGGGATAGGACTGGTTGGATCAGTAGGATCAGTTCCAACAAGGACGTCGAGAGAAGCCAAGAGTGGCCAGTGAGAAAGTAAGAAATACAGCTGTGTTTCTGTTCTCGATGGTCACTGCAGGTATCTCGTGAAGTCCTGCTTGATGATAGTAGGCTGCGTGCGGAGGAAGAGGTACGGTACAGAGGAGAGGTACGGTCACGGGAAGATTGATCGATTCACGGAGTAGCGAGTCTTGGATTCGGTTCAATTCGTTGAATCAGTTCGATTCGCAATTCGGGTGAGTCAGTTGCCTTAGGGGTAAGGTTAAGTGAAACCTGTTGTTGCTGCGGAAAGATCATTCGATCGTACGAAAAGGGCGACAATGGGATTTCGTCGGTCGTCAGGGGCTTAGTTCAGAAAATAACAAATACGTATGGGAATTGTTTTCTGTACTGTGCTGTGGAAGACCGGAGACTTCTTCTTGTTGTCAAATTCTTCCAACTTGGTCGTCGGCGGCCGAGAAGAGACAACCTGCCCGAGCTCATAGGATTTCAATGGGGATGACTTTCTAATCTGGACCGGAGAACGCCGCGTTGATAGTCGCTTGATAGGAGAGGTGCGCAGGAGATAGGAGGTATCGATCCTGTCGACTGGAGGGACTTGAATGAGGGATAAAAAGAGGAAAAGGGAGTGTGTTTCCTGTGATGACGTTGAGCGGATTCCTATAGTAAAACAGTACTCTTCAACAAGATAACAGAAAACAGGCTTCCTGAGGTCCTTTCGCTTCGTTTCAATGCTTCTAATGGTGCTAATAGGTAGTGTAATGGTATAGGTATGACCGATTGGTTGTGTTTGTTGCTATTAGTGTTGTTGTTCTTGTAGTGACAGATTCAGAGGGGAAGCTCCGTGGTGCTTCGGCTTCCCGTGAAAAAGTAAAAATGTTCGAAATCATCTTGCATGTCACGCATGGCCGGGGTGATGCGAATGCGAAATTTGTCTGTGTGACGGAAACTCTCTTGGGGGAGAGAGAAGAGCCCACACGGGATCCAGGGATACCAAGAGACGTGCTATGGAGCTCCCCCAAAACTTGGTGCCAAGATTTAAGAGCAACACGAGATTTGTTTCGAAGGAGGTCAAATAACTCTTTGAGGCGCATGATGCGATGGGGTGGGAGCTCCAAAGTTTGACGGAGGGTGTCCACTAGCCAGTCCAAAATGAATTTGCAAGTAGGCATCGCCTTGGAGAATTTTTTTCATGGAAGGAACGTGTTTCCGCAGGGAAGAGTCGGCAGAATCGACGTGGCGAAACACGGCATCAATGGTGTGGAGAAGGTTACCTTGGATTGCCAGCAGGAAGTCATCAACGTAGACGTCAGTGTGTTTGACTGGGGCTTGAAATGGGCGAAGCAAGCACGGAAGGTGCAGTGGCCATGAGATGATCCTGGGGCTATGAACCGGACGGTACAAGGGTGCTGGAAGCAGCGGAGGGTGCCGCGAGGAAGTCCGGGGGCGGTCCTGGGGGTGAGGGAGTGGCTGATCCACAGTGCCAGGAGTGGGAAAGTGGTCAGACAGGAGGTGCTGCAGGGCAGCTTGGGAGCTCAAAGAGCAAGTGGGATCTCGAGGAAGGGCTGAGCTGAAAAAAAAAAAATCTTTATAACGGATATGGCCCCAATGGACGGATCATCACTGTGCTGCAGCCGAAGCTTTGGGTAACCGCTCCCGGCCGAAGCGGGGATTGGTTTCACAGGAGACCACCACTGGTCATGTTCCCTCACCCGGCACCACACTCCCTAGGGGAGATGGTGCATTTAAAGTTACATGTAAGTATAAATGCATATCTCGTGTGGATTTGCCGGACATATATTCCTAACTGATTTGTGGGTTTGCCGAATGGATTCAGGGAGAGTTACTTGGTGGTTGGATGAGGGAGAAAAGGAGGGCGGAAGCGGACGCAGGAGGGAATTGGAAGGATGGGAAGTGGAGGTCCTGCATCAATTACCCAGTCTCAAGCTGTGTGGCGAACTCTCTTCAAGGACTGGTCCCAAGTGTTGATCCATTGTCTGGATTGATGCTGTGGGCCATTGGGATCTTGTGTTGATTGGTGTTTGGAGAAGCCATGCCTGTTCCGTTCTGAGGTTTCCGGGGTATTTGTCATATAGCAGCTGAAGTTCATGGATAAACTGTCGGTTGGCTGCCTGTGCCTTGGTTTGTGCGTCTTTGCCATGCCGATCATGATTCCTTGCCTCCCAGAGTTCGAACCACTGGTGAGCAATTCTTGAATAATCCTGTGAGCCAGGTTTGGCATTTTTCCGATGTGTTTTTAGATTGCTTCCTTAAGGTTTTGATCCTGGCGTTGCGCCCACTGTTTGGATAGTCGTCCCTTGAGAGCTGATCCCAACCGATTGCTGCTTGGGCGTTTGCGATATCGGCAACACTGTCATCATATTCAATTCCTGTGGTATCTTCTCCATCGATACTTTTTGGAGTGCTGAGAGAAGAAGTGTTTGTAGCATTGGTGAGTGTTGTGCTTGTCTGGTTATTGCTTGAGTGCCTTCTTCCAGCCGTTCGTTCTGATTGTCGCTTGGGGCATCTCAGGACGTGTTCTCTGTTTTCTTCTGGGGCACCACAGGATGCGCATGCAATGGGATATTTGGGGTGGTATTTGTTGACACTTTTACCGACGGGGTGCCAATTGCAAAGGTACTTGGTGAGGAGGTGCGATGGTGATCCAAGCGATTGATGCCCTCCCATGGCATTTCCAGTCGATATCTTCAAAGTGTCGCTGTCCCACTCATGTTTATTCATGAGAAACTGTTTTTGTTGAGGCACCGATCCTGCCAGTTTGAGTTCGTGTTTCAGATTGTGTGTGATGGTTCCACCTGGGAGATTGAGCTGACACCCACTCGTGGAGAATTGGGACTTGTGTGTGGTTCGAAGTTTGGGTGGTCCAACAACCATTGGTTGGCTAGCCGTCGGCGTCGACTTGAGTTGGGCTTCCAGCGTTAATTCATCATATGGTTTCTCATCGTCCTGATGGCCTTTGATGTGTTTTGATTTTAGGGATGGAAGTGGCCGGTTGGATTTGTTGTAGAGTTTGTCGAATTTCGCGATAATGTCCCACTCAGGGATAAGGTACTGTTTGGAAAAATCCTTGAATTTGGAGTATTTTACTGTGATTCTCTCTTTTTT